>ML251654.1:0-34847 GCA_005239495.1 Nicotiana undulata | reverse complement strand
GGGGGGGGGGGGGGGGGGGGGGGAGATTGTTCTTCGCGTTCGCGTTCAGCCTACGCGTTGGTGTAGTTAGGCCATCCCACCTTACGCGTTCGCGTACCACTTCATGCGTCCGCGAAGGGCAGTTTTTGGGCCATCAGATTTCTTACCTTCGCGTTCGCGGGCACTATGTCGCGTTCGCGATGCACATCTGGACAGACTCAATTTTTCTTCTTCGCGAATGCACCCCTTCCTGCGCGTTCGCGATGAACAAAATGCCCGGGCATAATATAAACTTCAAAAAACGAGGGTTAAGACATTTTTAACATATTTTGACTTCTAGAGCTCTGTTTTGGCGATTCTTTGAGGGTTTTTCACAAAAATCTAATGGGTAAGTGTTCTTCCACTATAATTAATTATATTTCATGAATTAGTTCTTGTTTTTATCATTTAGTTTGTGTTTTGGGTGTAGGGAATTGTGGGTTTTGAAAGAAAACATCTCAAATGTAAAATCATGATTTGAAAGACCAAATGTTATCGGAATTGGATAAATCTAGTATGGGTGAACTCGTATCGGAATGGATAATCGGAATTTGTAAAATTTGTCGGGTTCCGAGGTGATGGCCCAGGGGTCGACTTTTGGGTCGATTTTTATAATTTTGTAAAGATTGAAACTTTATTATTCAGAATAGTTCCTTATACGTTTTATGTGTATTTTGAAGTTGTTTTAGATGATTGTGAGCCGTCTGGAGGTCTTTCCGCCCGAGAAGTCTATTTTTGAGTACCGGGTTGTCGTTTTTTAGGTAAGTATCTTGCCTAACCTTGTGTGGGGTAACTACTTCTAGGATTGAGTCTTTTTTGTTGATTGTAGTCCATGTATGCGAGGTGACGAGTGCGTACTCGGACTTATATGCTAATAGTTGGACTTTTAGGATTCGTAGGTTCTTATGCTACCTGTGAATGAGTTTTAATTGTTACATTTGAATCCTTGTTTGTTAATTCCATCGTTTCTTGCTTAAATTAGAATTACTTGCTTTTGGATTCCTGCGTTGGCTATTTGATCTTAATTGACTTAATTGTGTATTTTTACCTCCTTTACTAGCATGCTATATTTTCTTCATAAACTGCCTAATTGACTAGAATTAGTATTACTTGACCTATAATTGTTTAGCAGTAATTGGAATATCTATATGTTGGTGTCAAGCATGCCCGTGAGTCGTATATTGTGATTCATATGATTTTCCCTTAGGTGCTACTTAGGTTTAGTTAGATAATCATCCATGTTGATGGTATTTCCTTGGTATTGCCTATTATTGAGCATTGATTCAAGCTGTGTTTTATTCTGTGAAGTTAATTGTTAGGAAAAATTGGTTATAGTTGTTCTCCCTTGGCGGGATGATTTGGTTTCTCATGGTTGACCTGAATATTATGGATATGTTGTCATGTCTTGTTTCTCTATAGTTAAGTTGTGTTCTTTACGCTCATTATTTTCTTTCGGTGGTTATTCCTCGTGAATGAGTTCTACTGTGTTGGTGACTTAAGTTCTTGATTTGATTGGTCGCGTACATAGCATTTCTATCTTTTGTTGCCTTGTGAGTGTTTTGGCGATGAAAGATGTTTCTGTCTTGATGTGATTGTTATTTATGTACTGCACTGCATAATTAAATTAGGACTACGGATGAGATTCCAGGAGATTTCCCCCTGTACTGCATTGCATATTTAAATTGGGACTACGGACGAGATTCCGGGAGCCTTCCCCCTGTACTGCATTGCATATTTAAATTGGGACTACAGACGAGATTCTGGAAGCTTTCCCCCTGTACTGCATCGCATATTTAAATTGGGACTACGGACGTATTCTGGTAGCTTTCCCCTTGTACTGCATTGCATGACAAATTCTGAGTTACGGACTGAGTTCCGGTGGTTTTATCGTTGAAAAGATTTGGATCGAAAGATATATATATATCGAAAATTATTTGTCTTGTAGAAAAATGATATTTGAAAGAGCAATTACTGGGAAAGTATATTCGAACACCACGTATTTTGAACAAACTATGTTTTAAAGATTTCTTCTTATAAAGATATATAAATATACATTTAGAGAAAGTATGTTTCAAAGAAGATTTCTCTATTCCGAAATGATTATACTGTTAAAGCTTTCGATATAAACTCACGATTTAAAGGTTTTCACTCGAAGGTTTGACCAGCTTTATTGAGTTATTGGTTAAGGCCTGATGTGAATAAATTGATGCAGTGCTGAGTTGCTATAGTTTATTGGGTTGTGATTCCCGGCATTTGGCTTGCATTCTTTCCATCCTCTTTGCGTATTTCTATTATGCTGCCCGTTGATTTTATTTGCTGAATTTTCTTCCGTATTATTCTATCATACCGTTAATTATATCGAAAAATATTTAGATAGATATTATGTTTCGGTCATTTTTATATTTATGCCTTTTTACTTATTAGACCAGTGGTGTCTTGACTAGTCCTCGTCACTACTTCACCGAGGTTAGTCTTGATACTTACTGGGCACCGTTGTGGTGTGCTCATACTACATTTCTGCGCATTGTTGTGTGCAGATCCAGGTAATTGTTGTTATTAGCTGCGTGGATCTTTGACGAGGAGACTCAAGGTAACCCGCTGCTGCGTTCGCAAGCTTCGGAGTCACCTTCTTGTATTTATTATTCATACCCTGTAGTATTCATTTTGAACAGTGGTAATTAGAGGTTTTGAGTAAATTTGTAGAGGTTATGACTTGTATTTCACCGGGTTTTGGGAAATTGTAAACTCTGTCAAGATTTTTATATCGAGACTGTTAAATTTCTTTTATTATTGTTGTTGTTTGGTGAAAATGTTAGGCTTACCTAGTCCCTAAGACTAGGTGCCATCACGATACCCAACAGAGAGAAATTTGGGTCGTGCTAAGCTGGTATCAGAGCTTTAGGTTCATAGGTGCTACGATTCATAAGCGAGTTTAGTAGAGTCTTGTGGATCGGTACAGAGACGTATGTACTTATCTTCGAGAGGCTACAGAACTATTAGGACAATTTCACTTCCTTCATTCCTATCGTGTGAGTTCATTGACCTTGAAGTTTGAAATCAACGTTCCATTCTCTCACCGATGGTGAGGGCACGAGCTGCGGTTCCTGATGATGTTACCCCGAAGTAAAAGTCACAAGGGTCAGAGACAGAGGCTGACTTGGAGCACGTGCCGCAGTTTAGATGCCTACCAGAGCAGCCGTTGAGAAGCCGCAGTAGTTCTAGTGGGGGGACAGGTACTGGGGGTGCCTGTTGCTACCCCGGACTTTAGGAAGACTGGGCATAGTTTTGAGTATAATTGGTACATTGACTCTGGCAGGGTTGACTCTAGTGCACCAGTTGCTTCACGGATCAGGGGAGGAGTTCAGACTCCCACCGTCTACACTCCAGAGCAGTGAGATCATGTTGGTCAGGTGCCAGTTGTCATAACAGCACGACATCTGGTTTCAGTTCAGCCATGGTTAGGGTAGCAGCATTGGAGGAAGAATACCTTGGAATTGAGAGGTACTGGAAGTACCACCCTTCTATCTTTCAGTGGATTGACGGCAGATAATGCCCAAGGTTTTTTGGAGGATGGTCACTATATTGTTCGTACTTTGGGTATTGTGGAGACTAGAGGGATTGCTTTTGTCACGTCTCAGGTTCAGAATAGTGGGTTGATCAGTGGTGGCGGCATATGAGTTGGGGGTAACTTGGCCGAGTTAGCTTCACTAGCGTGGATTCAGCTTTCAGAGAGGTTTTGAGGGAGGTTGCACCTCAGTTCCTTCGGTATGTACGGCGCGTGGAGTTTGAGCAGTTGCGTCAGGGCGCTATGTCACTATTGGAGTATGCCATTAGATTCAGTGAGGGTGTCAGATATACACCCGCTTGGTTTCTTCCATTAGGAGCTGAGTCCGTAGAGTCATTGGGAAATTCAGACATTATATTCGGTTCAGCGGGACTCGAGAGTTAGAGTAGGATGCCTCATTTCAACAGGTAGTGGGGATCGCTCGTCGGTTAGAGAGCATGAAGGACCGAGCGAGAGGACAGATGAGATCAGGGAGAAAGTTCAGGGAGTCAAGGAGGCCTCGTAGACTGGAGAAATCTATTGGTCCTTATTATGGGAGTCAAGGTACGACACGATAGAGGTTTTGTGGGTCCACCAGTTCAGTTTGCATTACCAGCTTCGTATGGGGGTTTCAAGTACTCATAGGTCACAGAGGATTCGTATTGTATGTTCTCCACAACCACGTCGGCAGAGAGGTTTTTTTTAGTGTGGAGATGTTAGACACAGGGTGAGAAATTTGATCCAGGATTCAGGGTAAGTGGGTTATAGCAGGGTATTCAGGTGAGTAGAGGGCGCCCAAGAGGGGGAGGCCCGACCCGTTGATGTGCTTCATATAGTAGGTTGGAGGTCGTTGTGGCAGGTATCATCACACAAGTACGTTTTGATGTGTTACAGAGGGGCATCAATTGTATTTCACTATAGTTCTGTTGGTCGGGACGAGTTTCCCTTATTTGTTGCTTCATTTATGAGTGAGTTTCATGATTTGCACTCCATTTTGTGTTTTCCCCTGTTGGGAGATTCTATGAGTAGTAGCCCGTGTCTATCATTGTTTATTTTATTCTTGATAGTGGTGAAACTAAAAGTGAGTCCTTGTTGTTCTTCGTGGTAAGCTTTATGTGATTTTCCTAAGTATTTTGTTTATGAGTTGTGATTTGATACTCCACCGAGGTATGAGTTCAGCTAACGTTATGATTTTATCAGCTGAGATGAATTAGTGGAGGAATTTTTGTTGATATGATGTATTTTCGGTATGTGATTCAGAGTTGAGGATGAGGTCCTCGTGATATTTGTGATTCGATATGTTTGGGTCGGGCTGAGTACCGCGGTGGAAATTTTTATCAGGATGGAATTCTTATGGTTTGTTCATATGCTTTGCTTCTTCCTTGTTATATTGCTTTTGGCAATTCAGTACTGATAGAGAGTTGTGCCTATGGGCTTTTGTTTGATAGACCCTTTATATGCTTTTATTTTCATATTCAATCATTTCGTTATGTGTTTCCTTAGTTTAGTTTGCGAGATGTGTTCCCAGTGGTGTTAGTTGTGGCTTGGTGATTCTGGTGTTTAATAATGAAGTTTTCGTGTTCATTGCATCAATATCGGTATTATGGAGTTTGGAAACAGAGTTCTTCCATATGTGGGGCTAACTACCAATGTTGAGTTGATTTCGGGCAGCCATTGTGATCAAAAGTGTTATTTGAGCCTATGTGTGATGTGCTAAGTTGTGTGGTCGTGACTTATGGGTGTGGTCATGAGATTGATGCAGCTGGTTGAGGCTAATGCTGGATATGGATTTAGAATCGGGTCTTTTGAGAAATGAGTAGAAGGTGGATATGGATATGAGGTTGATCGGTGGTGATGTGAAGGCTATATTGCAGTTGTGATTGTCTCGTCAGGATTATGTGGGTTTCGGTGACGTGGGATCACCCGCGGGTATGTGTTAGAAGTGTACAATCAGTGAGTGGATGAGTTCAAGGTGAATCTTAGCACGTTCGAGGACGAACGTTTGTTTAAGAGGGGGAGATTATGATGACCCAAAAGGTCATCCCGTATTTTTCTAGCTAATTCTGTGTTTCGATGTTGTGAAAACCTCTTTCTATCTCACCTCGATTTGCGTGCGCAGCCCAAGCGCGTAGCCGGGAAGCCTTTATGTGCAAACTGATAAAATGATAATTTTGTATTAGAAATTTGAATAAAGCTGACTTCGGTCAACATTTTTGGTAAACGGACCTGGACACGTGATTTGATGATCCCGAAGGGTCCGTAGGAAAATATGGGACTTGGGGGTATGCCCGGAAACGAATTCCGAGGTCCCAAGTCCGAGAAATGAATTTTTAAAAGAAATTGTTTTCTGAAAATAAAAGAGGTTTTTGAAAATAAAATTATATGTGAAACATGCGGTATCGGGCCTGTATTATGGTTCCGGAGCCCGATACAGGTTCGATATAATATTTGTGCCATATCTGTGAAGCTTGGTAAGAAACATACTTCATTAGATATGATTCAGACCGTAAATGCAAAATTTAATGTTTAAAGAAGTTTTGAGGAATTTCATTGATTTTTTGTTTAATTCATCGTTTTAGTGTTGTTTTATGTGGTTTGAAACCTCGAGCGAGTTCGTGTTAGGTTATATGACATGTCTGTGTGGTTGGACGGGGTCCCGTGGGCCTCGGGTGTGTTCCGGATAGGTTTCGGGTCAATTATTCTCCTATTTTCACTGCTTATGTATGTCAGCTATTTCCTCTTTCGCGTCCGCATTCGCCCCTCCGCGATTGCGATGAGTAATTTTGGAGGGGGGGGGGAGATTCTTCTTCGCGTTCGCGTAGTTAGTCCATCCCACCTTACGCGTTCGTGTACCACTTCACGCGTTCGCGAAGGGCAGTTTTTGGGCCATCAGATTTCTTACCTTTGCGTTCGCGGGCACTATGTCGCGTTCGCGATGCACATCTGGACAGACTCATTTTTTCTTCTTCCCAAACGCACCCCTTCCTCCGCGTTCGCGATGAACAAAATGCCTGGGCAGAATATAAACTTCCAAAAATGAGGGTTAAGCCGTTTTAACATATTTTGACTTCTAGAGCTCGATTTTGGGCGATTCTTTGAGGGTTTTTCACACAAATCTAATGGGTAAGTGTTCTTCCACTATAATGAATTAATTTTCATGAATTAGTTCTTGTTTTTATCATTTAATTTGTGTTTTGGTTTGAGGGAATTGCGGGTTTTGAAAGAAAACTTTTAAAATGTAAAATCATGATTTGAATGACCAAATGTTATCGGAATTGGATAAATCTAGTTTGGGTTAACTCGTATCGGAATGGGTAATCGGAATTTGTAAAATTTGTCGGGTTCCGAGGCCCGTGCCCAGGGGTCGACTTTTGGGTCGATTTTTATAATTTTGTAAAGATTGAAACTTTATTATTCGGAATAGTTCCTTATACGTTTTATGTGTATTTTGAAGTTGTTTTAGTTGATTGTGAGCCGTCCGGAGGTCTTTCCGCCCGAGAAGTCTATTTTTGAGTACCGGGTTGTCGTCTTTGAGGTAAGTATCTTGCCTAACCTTGTGTGGGAGAACTACCCCTAGGATTGAGTCTTCTTTGTTGATTGTAGTCCGTGTATGCGAGGTGACGAGTGCGTACTCGGACTTATATGCTAATAGATTGGCCTTTTACGATTCGTAGGTTTTTATGCTACCTGTGAATGAGTTGTAATTGTTACATTTGAATCCTTTGTTGTTAATTCCATCGTTTCCTGCTTAAATTAGAATTACTTGCTTTTGGATTCCTGCGTTGGCTATTTGATATTAATTGACTTAACTGAGTATTTTTACCTCCTTTACTAGCATGCTATATTTTCTTCATAAACTGCCTAATTGACTAGAATTAGTATTACTTTTCCTATAATTGTTTAGCAGTAATTGGAATATCTAACGTTAGTGTCAAGCATGCTCGTGAGTTGTATATTGTGATTCATATGATTTTCCCTTAAGTGCTACTTAGGTTTAGTTAGATAATCATCCATGTTGATGGTATTTCCTTGGTATTACCTATTATTGAGCATTGATTCAAGCTGGGTTTTATTCTGTGAAGCTAATTGTTAGGCGAAATTGGTTATAGTTGTTCTCCCTTGCCAAGATGATTTGGTTTCTCATGGTTGACCTGAATATTATGGATATGTTGTCATGTCTTGTTTCTCTCTGGTTAAGTTGTGTTCTTTACGCTCATTATTTTCTTTCGGTGGTTATTCCTCGTGAATGAGTTCTACTGTGCTGGTGACTTAAGTTCTTGATTTGATTGGCCGTCGTACATAAAATTTCTATCTTTTGTTGCCTTGTGAGTGTTTTGGCGATGTACGATGTTTCTGTCTTGATGTGGTTGTTATTTCTGTACTGCATTGCATATTTAAATTGGGACTACGGACGAGATTCTGGGAGCTTTCCCCCTGTACTGCATTGCATATTTAAATTGGGACTACGGACGAGATTCCGGAAGCTTTCCCCCTGTACTGCATCGCATATTTAAATTTGGACTACGGACGTATTCCAGGAGCTTTCCCCCTGTACTGCATTGCATGACAAAATTCTGAGTTACGGACTGAGTTGCGGTGGTTTTATCATTGAGGCGATTTGGATCGAAAGATATATATATATATATATATATATATATATATATATATATATTGAAAAGTATTTGTCTTGCAGAAAAATGATATTTGAAAGAGCAGTTACTAGGAAAGAATATTCGAACACCACGTATTTTGAAGAAATTATGTTTTAAAGATTTCTCCTTATAAAGATATATAAATATACATTTAGAGAAAGTATGTTTCAAGAAGATTTCTCTATTCCGAAATGATTATACCGTTAAAACTTTCGATATAAACTCACGATTTAAAGGTTTTCACTCGAAGGTTTGACCAGTTTTATTGAGTTATTGGCTAAGGCCTGATGTGAATAAATTTATGCAGTGCTGAGTTGCTAGTATTTTATTGGGTTGTGATTCCCGACATTTGGCTTGCATTCTTTCCATCCTCTTTGCGTATTTCTATTATGCTGCCCGTTGATTTTATTTGCTGAATTTTCTTCCGTATTATTCTATCATACCGTTAATTATATCGAAGAATCTTTAGATAGATATTATGTTACGGTCATTTTTATATTTATGCCTTTTTACTTATTAGACCAGCGGTGTCTTGACTAGTCCTCGTCACTACTTCACCGGAGTTAGTCTTGATACTTACTGGACACCGCTGTGGTGTGCTCATACTAGCGCATTTTTGTGTGCAGATCCAGGTAATTGTTGTTATTAGCTGCGTGGATCTTTGACGAGGAGACTCAAGGTAACCTGCTGCTGCGTTCGCAAGCTTCGGAGTCACCTTCTTGTATTTATTATTCATACCCCTTTGTATTCATTCTGAACAATGGTAATTAGAGGTTTTGAGTAAATTCGTAGAGCTTATGACTTGTATTTCACCGGGTTTTGAAAAATTGTAAACTCTGTCAAGATTTCTATATCGAGACTGTTAAATTTCCTTTATTATTGTTGTTGTTCGGTGAAAATGTTAGGCTTACCTAATCCCTAAGACTAGGTACCATCACGATACCCAACGGAGGAAAATTTGGGTCGTGACAATTATGCCAATTTAGTTCTAAAATCATTCAAAATTATTAAACTTTCTTGGATTCTATGTCCTATCAAAATATAAATTATTATATTCTCTTATCATTAAGAGGAGATAAGATTAGGAACGAAGTTATTCGGGACAAAGTGGGAGTGGCCCCCGTAGAAGACAAGATGCGGGAGTTGAGGCTGAGATGGTTGGGGTACGTGCAGAGGAGGAGTACGAATGCTCCTGTTAGGAGGTGTGAGAGGCTAGACGTGGCGGGTCTGAGAAGGGGTAGAGGAAGGCCGAAGAAGTATTGGGGAGAGGTGATTAGGCAAGAATGACGCTACATCAGCTCACTATGGACATGATCCAGGATAGAAGGGTATGGAAGTTGAAGATTATGGTAGTTGACTAGTAGATAGTCAAGAGTTCCTCGTTCGTTTTTAGTAGTATTAGTAGCTCCCTTGTTATTTTTCATTTGCTCTGTATATCGTATGTTCCAGTTTGTTATTGTTTACTGCTATTTTATGTTACTGATTTCGTTGTTGTTGTTGTTATTGTTGTTACTATAATTGTCTTTCTCCCCTTTTCCTTATCGTCCTTCGTCCCTCAATTTTTTCTTTCTTCTTCGTCTTCTTCCTTTCTCTCTCTTCACCTTTTCTTGAGCTGAGGGTCTATTGGAAACAACCTCTCTACCTCGCCAGGTAGGGGTAAGGTATGTGTACACACTACTCTTCCCAGACCCCACTTGTAAGATTATAATGGATATATTGTTGTTGTTGTTCTTCCATAAAGGCTCGAACATGCCACTAAATTAGCGAAGTGGCTCAAATACGCCATTGAATATGATTTTGTAGTTGGCAATGGCATATATGACCGAAAATGTAACGTCGGTGGCAATATTTATGTTCAACTATTAACAAGTGGCATAGATAGGGGCCAAATGATTTTATGGTCTTTACTAATTTAATTTTAATTTCATTATTTTACCTTTTTTAATATATGATAAATACACGAAAGATCTATCTTTTACTACGAATATTATTTTAATTCAACGTCATAGATTAATGACCCATCTCCCTAGGCGATTTCGTTAAATTCGCTGGCATAATTGTTGAGCCTTTATTAGTGGCATGTGACTGCGTAAGTTTGCAAACCAGATCCCTACGATGGAAAATAAAAAAAATTCACTCAATATAGTTTGTTATAATTGGTATTATTCAAAATCGCGTAATTGTTAACCGAATCGCAAAATTTGTTTATCGGCTAATTGGTATTCATTTATTGGGGTAGTGATTGGTGAACGAATTGAAATTTTATAATTAATTGCTTAACTATTTGGCACGCTCCCCTTTTTTTTAAACCGTTAATCCGTTAAGAATTCTTATATTTATACTTTTACCCTCTATGTATATAAAGTACTACTTGAAACCTCAAATCTCTAATTTCTCTATTCAACACCGGCAGTCGTCGTCTTGATCCCCATCAGTTAGCTCTTCAAAGTTCAAACATAGATTTGGTCAGACGTGGATTGCATGTCTCATGGATTTAAAATAATCCAGAAAAGAAAACGTACCGGACCGGACCGGACCGGGTCACGGGTAATGGGTTATTTCGGGTTGAATTCTCTTTATTAATTTAATTAATTAATCAATTAAATATTTAAAAAGAATTTTGTCCAAAAATATTAATCAATCAATCGATCTTTGACCAAATCCAATTCCAAATCAAAATCTGAAGCCGAAGACGAAGCCAAGACGAGCGAGCGACGAAGCCGAGACGAGCGAGCGACGAAGCCGAGACGAGCGAGCGACGAAGCCGAGACGAGCGAGCGACGACGACGACGACGCGAGGCTTGCCTTCTTCTTAACTCTTTAAGAGCTAAAAGTTGAGCTTCTCTATATATACACATAGATTTTCTGTCCTTCTACCAATGAGGGACAAATTGCATTAGTAAAGTGAACTAATTCAAAATTTCACTTCCCTCCATTTCTTTTCCCACCATTTTCATTTCATATCTCTTTTGTTATTAATAACAAAAATCCAACAATCCCCCACATGAATGGGAATGGATATAAAATAAAGGAATGCACGGACGCGTGTGTGTTTTACATGCGAGAATTAATTGCATCTGGATAAGTAGGTTTCCCTTTGAACTTTCCGTAAAGAACTTATATCGGATATACTCGGTCAATCGGTAGATTTGATATCCTTGAACCATCGAGCTTTGTTGTATACCTAGACAACATAAGTCACACAATCAATACTTAACCATCTATGGTTCTCACGGTTGTGTTCGTTTCAGCCATGAACACCGCCTGGTTTCATGAGTGCTTAGAGAATGTGCCTTTACTTTCATTCCCCTTTAAGCGGCTTACACTTCACACTCACATATGTGATTCCTAAATGTGTAATCCTAAAGACACGCTATCTGGTCATATCCTTCCAGACTTAAAAAATCATTAAAAAGCTTTAAGCTTTATTGACTCATCAAAAAGCCTTAATCTTTACCTCGATTTTGAACATTGTCTTCATCACGGGAATGGGTTGAGTTATTTGACAATGTTGAACCGTCATTCATACCTTTGTGTGATCTCTTTGAACCTAGGTCTTGGGATCTCCAGTCTACTAGGTAGAGTTACCGCCATGATGACTTGTCCTAGGCCTTAACCTCATTCCCTTTGATGATCTTTCAACTGCCTCTCTAGATAGGCCTTTTGTAAGTGGATCTGACACGTTATCTCTTGACTTTACGTTGTCAATCGTGATAACACCACTAAAGAGTAGTTGTCTAACGTTATTATGTCTCTGTCGTATATGACGAGATTTTCTGTTATACATAACGCTCCCTGCCCTGCCTATTGTCGCTTGACTATCACAATGTACACAAATAGGTGCCAAAGGTTTGGGCCAAAATGGAATATCTTCCAAGAAATTCCGAAGCCATTCAACTTCTTCACTGACCTTATCTAAAGTTATGAATTCAGATTCCATTGTAGAACGGGCGATGCACGTTTGTTTGGATGATTTCCAAGACACTGCTCCACCCCCAATTGTGAAAACATATCCACTCGTGGATTTAACTTCAGATGATCTGATGATCCAATTTGCATCACTATATCCCTCGATCGCGAAGGTATATTTATTACAATGCAACACATAATTTTGGGTATGTTTCAGATACCCCAAAACTCGTTTCATTTCCATCCAATGTATATGATTGGGATTACTTGTAAACCGACTCAGTTTGCTAATAACACATGCTATATCCGGTTTCGTACAATTCATGATATACATCAAACTTCCCAATACTCTTGCAGTCCAGTTGTGAGTCACTTTCACCTTCATTCTTTTGAAGTGCATAACTCACATCAATTGGAGTCTTGGCAATTTTGAAATCCAAATACTTGAACTTGTCAAGTACCTTTTCAATGTAGTGAGATTGTGATAATGTTAGACCTTGTGGAGTTTTGTGAATTCTAATTCCTAAGATGGTCTTTCATGTCGAATTTGCTAGCCAACATATGCTTTGTAGCATTTATATCTGCTATACTTTTTCTCATTATCAACATGTCATCAACATATAAACAAACAATGACTTCATGACCTGGAGTGTTTTTAATGTAAACACATTTGTCACACTCATTGATTTTAAATCCACTTTCCAACATTGTTTGGTAAAATTTGGCATGTCATTGTTTGGATGCTTGTTCAAGTCCATAAAGTGACTTAACAAGTTTTCACACTTTCTTTTCTTTACCAGGAACCACAAAACCCTCAGGTTGTTCCATGTAAATCTCTTCCTCCAATTCTCCGTTTAAGAAAATTGTTTTAACATCCATTTGATGGATTTCAAGACCATACACGGCCACTAACATCCTAATAGATGTCATCCTCGTTACTGGCGAGTAAGTGTCAAAGTAATCAAGGCCTTCTTTTTGTTTGTAACCTTTGACAACAAGTCTTGCCTCATATTTGTCAATAGTGCCATCAGCTTTCATTTTTCGTTTAAAGATCCATTTCGAACCTAAAGGCTTATTTCCCGGAGGAAGATAAACCAATTAACATGTATGGTTATCCAAAATTGATTGAATCTCACTATTGACTGCCTCTTTCCAAAACGATGAATCAGAAGACGACATAGCTGCTTTAAAAGTTTGAGGTTCATTTTCAAGCAAGAATGTCACAAAATCTGGTCCAAAGGAAGTAGATGTTCTTTGACGTTTGCTACGCCTTGGATCTTCTACACTTTGACTATTTTCCTTTGGTTCACTTAACAACTCGCATTCAGTTTTATATGGATAAATACTTTCAAAGAATTCAGCATTATCTGATTCCATTACCGTATCAACATGAATCTCGGGATTATCGAATTTATGGACCAAAAACCGACATGCTTTACTGTTTGTAGCATATCCAATGAAAATGCCATCTACTATTTTTGGTCCTATTTTAACCCTTTTAGGTAAAGGAACTTGTACCTTTGCTAGACACCCCACACTTTGAAATATTTCAAGTTAGGTTTTCTTCCTTCCCATTTTTCATATGGAATAGATTGCGTTTTGTTGTGGGGTACTCTGTTGAGTATTCGGTTAGCTGTAAGGATAGCTTCCCCCCACAAACTCTGTAGTAATCCGGAACTTATTAATAAAGAATTCATCATTTCCTTTAATGTTCGATTTTTCCTTTCTGCAATTCTGTTGGATTGAAGTGTGTAAGGTGCAGTAGTTTGATGGATAATTCCATATTCCGAACATATTTCTGCAAACGGAGATTCATATTCTCCACCTCTATAACTTCTAATCATTTTGATCTTTTTATTCAATTAGTTCTCCACTTCATTCTTGTATTGCTTAAATGCTTCAATTGCTTCATCCTTACTATTAAGCAAATAAACATAACAATATCGAGTGCAGTCGTCAATAAAAGTAATAAAATACTTTTTCCCACCTCGAGATGGTGTCGACTTCATATCGCAAATGTCAGTATGAATTAAGTCTAAAGGATTTGAATTTCTTTCAATAGACTTATAATGATGTTTTACACACTTAGATTCAACACATATTTGACATTTCAATTTATTACACTCGAATTTAGGCAATACTTCTAAATTAATTAACTTCCGCAAGGTTTTATAATTGACATGTCCTAAACGAATATGTCATAAATTATTTTACTCCAATAAATAAGAAGAAGCTGAAATTTTATTCATATTGTTAACAACCATTACATTGAGTTTGAAAAGGCCCTCCGTGAAGTAGTCTTTTCCAACATACATTTCATTCTTGCTTACAACAACTTTATCGGAAACAAATACACATTTGAATCCATTCTTCACAAGTAAAGAGGTAGAAACTAAATTCTTCCTAATAGTAGGAACATGAAGAACGTTTTTGAGTGTTAACACCTTGCCGGAAGTCATCTTTAGGAATATATTTCCATAACCTTCAATCTTGGCTGTTGAATTATTTTCCATGGAAATCTCTTCTTTAGGGCCAGCAGTAGAGTAAGTCGTAAATACTTTTTTGATAACACAAACATGTCAAGTGGCTCTAGAGTCAATCCACCACTCTTTCGGATTTCCAACTAAGTTGCATTCTGAAAGCATTGCACAAAGATCATCAATGTCATCATTTTTCTCCACTATGTTGGCATGTACCTTCTTCTTATCCTTTTTCGGGAGACGACAATGAGGGGATTTGTGACCAACTCTTCCACAATTGTGGCAGTTGCCCTTGAATTTCTTTTTGTTCTGCTCCTTAGTCTGTCCAGAAGATCTCTTCCTCTTCTTACTTTTTGGAGCATTCTCCTCAACGATATTAGCTCCTATGATCGTTGACTTTCCACGAGACTTCTTCTCGGCTGTTTTGTTGTCTTCCTCAATCTTGAGATGAATCACAAGATCTTCCAACTTCATTTCTTTGTGTTTGTGCTTAATATAGTTCTTGAAATCTCTCCATGAAGGAGGCAAATTTTCAATCATTGAAGCCACTTGAAATGCTTCATTCACAACCATATCTTCAGCAATAAGGTCGTGAAAAATAAGTTGAAGCTCCTGAACTTGGGTTCCCACAGTTTTGTTGTCTATCATTTTATAGTCTAGAAATTAACTTGTCAACCACGAACTTCTTCAAGCATGCATCTTTCGTCTTGTACTTCTTCTCAAGTGCGTCCCATAATTCTTTCGAAGTATTCATCGCACTGTACACATTGTACAAGTCATCCTCTAAAGCTCTTAAGATATAGCCTTTGCAAAGAAAATCTGCCTGCTTCCATGCCTCAACAATCATGAATTTCTCGTTGTTCGGCATGTCCGCAGCAGGCACTGGAGGTTCTTCACTAGTGAATTTCTGCATACCAAGTGTGGTAAGTCAAAAGAACACCCTTTGCTTCCATCCTTTGAAGTTGGCTCCAGAAAATTTTCTTTCTGTCGGTGGAACAGCAGTCCGGCTTGACGAGGCTATTCTCGTTGCCGCAACAGTCGCAGAAGAATTTCTGTTATCAATTGTCATTTCTCACTGTCAACAGCAGAAGAATTCAATCAATGGCAAAATCAGAATAGTAAACAATACTGTAATTAATTATAAACGATATGTATAATAAATAAAAACCGAAGTTTTTATATATTGTTTCACAGAAAACGATGAAGTTTTTATGTTCTTCAAATTGTTTTCTGAATTTCAAATCTGATGAAGTTTTATATCTTCAAATCAGAATAATAAAATTCAGAAGGAGTAGAAAACCACACTGGTTTTAATCTCCACAAACAGAATACATAATATAATAAACTAATTTCCTTAAGATTGTTATTCAATCTGTATTGCTGTAAAATAAATAAAATAATAAACTTTCTGAAAAACAGAAACAGAAAGTTAGTAAAACTAGAACGTCAAAATAAATTTTGAAAATAATATAGGAATAAATCGAGCCCACTGAATACACAGTGTGTCCTTAAGAAAATTATTCCCCTCAAGTACCTGAGGTTTTGGAATATCCTCCCAGGATAGAACGATTTAACTCACCGGAGTGTTGGTACCAAAAACGCCGATGAACAACGAACCACTCGAAGGCTGTAAAACACACTGGTATTTTTATGTACAGAATAAGAAAAAGAAGATCAGAAAATTTCGTATGTAAATATTCTGGGATTTGAAGGAATATTTATAGCCAATTTGGCACTATTTCTGAAAAGATTTGCAACCTTTCAGAATAGCCACAGCTGTTGAAACAAGTGAGGAAACATTGCGGGAAAAAACAAAACGGATTTAAAATAATCTGGAAAAGAAAATGGACCGGGCCGGACTGGGTCGCGGGTCATGGGTTATTCCAAATTTAACTTTTGCTGAAGCCGAGCGACGACGACTGCACGAGGCTTGCCTTCTTCTTAACTCTTTAAGAGTTAAAAGATGAGTTTCTCTATATATACACATAGATTTTGTTTTCTTCTACCAATGAGGGACAAATTGCATTAGTAAAGTGAACTAATTCAAAATTTCACTTCCCTCCATTTTCCATTCACACCTCTTTTGTTATTAATAACAAAAACCCAACAATTACTATATTTATAAATCGTGTCCGATAAGTACCCATAGTTAGGATAACACCAATGTACTAATTATATCTAGTAATGCATTCACTAGGTGATTACTGTCATGATTTACAACTAATAACCTTATTGATATTAAGCTACATGCTGCACGTGACAACCTAAGATGGCAAATCAGATCATTATGTAAAAATATTCAGTCAATAATGCCTGGCTATAGTAGCACCACTTTACTCTCTAGTACTGCACTCATTATGCAATTAATATCAGAATTTACAATTGATAACCCTAGAAATACTATTAAGCTCCATGTGACAACCTAGATTGGCAAATAAATATTTATGTAAAGAGTCAATATTGTTGATTGGAAAGAGACCACGCAACTGTCTAGTACTGCAAAGTGCCAACATAAGCAAATATTGTAAATTGCCACATCTAATGTTGGTTATTTTATAAAATAATCATTATTTTATCTTAATTTTGATGGAAGAGAGAAATACTTGATAAATACATGTTTACAATCTTTTAGGTTTTTTATTTTACGAATCATGAACCAAAGTATTACCTCTGTGCTAAGTAAATTATCAATCTTCGTTTCTCAATATTCAAACTGACTAACATTTTTAAATTGATCATTTTAATTTTTTGGTAATTAAAAGTAAAGAATATGTCCAGCTCAAAAGGGGAAAAAGCAATCATCTTTTTATTCTTTTAATTTTGATATGAAGAAAGTTGAATTTACAGTTGGTTTTGTGTATCTATCCATATTTTAGCTTAAAGCGTATTTTTTTAGTTCCATTTAGCTATTGATAATATTGGTACCACTTAACTACCCTCATTGAGCAAAGATGTCGTCCAAACTGGATACAAGAGAAGAACGATACAACACATATACAAAGTGAACTTGAAATCGAAGACACAAATTACTAAAAGAAGAGAGGCTTCCTCCCTAATGTGAAGCATCTTGTCTTGAGAATTTAAGACAAAGGTTGTAAAAAATATATATGAATAATTCATCTTCAAGACCTAAAGTATTGAGCTTTGTTTTGTTTATTTTCCTCCTCCGATCCTCCAAAGTTTTTCCTTATTGATATCTAAAGACTCCCTAAATATGTTAATATGAAATGCGTTCGGGAAATGAGTTTCAAACTGTGATGCTTGCTTCCTTTTATACATAAATAATATCCACTTTGGCAAATAGGGGAGGAACATGTATGTGACTAGTGCTAGGGGGGTTGACTTTTTGTTGGTCTAAATGAAAATGTCTTTATTCAACTAAATAAGTATATATACACAACTAGCTCAATTGGACTATAGAGATAGTTCTTACAAAAAAATAACCAAATCAAAACCTATAAGACTATATTGCTCACCTACCAGCAGCTTAGGCTTATCACCTTAAGATGAAGGGTATGAGTCTAAGGGGTAGCTTGGTAGGATGCATTAAAGGAAAAAAAATAATGCATACATTAGCTTTTGGTATTATTAATCTCTTTTGTGTTATACTTTTTCAACCTATGTGTATTACAAATATAAATATTGCTATACAACATATTTGGTATTATTCTATGTATAACTAATACGTAGCAAACAACAGTATTGTCAATACCAAGGCTATTAATGCATGCATTAGCATAGTTCCAAGGTTGTTCTACATAGCTTGATGACACGCTTATTGAGATGTATTTAACAGCTTTTATACGTTGTACCTTTAGCTGTTAGAATTGTACAGTTAGTTACAGTTAGTTAGTGGTGGTTTAGTGGTTAGCTTAGCTTTCAGTTAGAGTTAGCTTAGCTGTTAGGTGGAGTAAGTTATTTTTGTCATGTACTTGTGTGTATATATACACTATTACATAGCAATACAAATCGGTAGTTCATTTCCTCATTTTTTAAATCAATCTTCTTCTCCTCTCTCACGAAACTTCTAGAGATCTCCAATGGAGCTTAGTTGAGGAACAATTCACTCGTTCATGGTGTAAATTGACATGGTATCAGAGCGCATAGATCTTCGATCCATTCATATAAGTAATCTCTCAGTCTTCCTTGACTCTGTTCTAATTCCATTCAATTCATACCGTGTAAGTGCCTAATATCGCCCTCGATCTAAGGTTTTGATTTTTACCTTCAATTTGATTACACATTTCTTCGAGTCTGATATGGTTGTTACCGATCAAAGCGATGCAACTGGTACTACTGCAAATGTCGAAACTCTAAATTTGTAATGGACCCTAGTGATCCACTCCACTTACATCCTTCAGACAATCCTGGAGCTATGTTAGTCAGCGTAGCTTTCAGTGGAATTGGATATAGGTCCTGACGACGCGCCTTATTGCATGGTTTATCTGTTAAGAATAAGACTGGCTTTATCAGTGGAGAGTGCAAACGACCTGATCCTCAATCACCTAAGTTTCGACAATGGGAGCCTTGTGATGATATGGTGACCTCTTGGATCCTTAATTCACTATCAAAGGAAATAGGAGATGGCGTAGAGTATGCTAATGATGGGTTGAACTGTGGAGAGAACTGGAGGATCGATATGAACAGACCAATGGTGCGAGATTATACCAAATTCAGAAGGAGATCAATGATCTATCCCAGGGTACTTTGGATATCACTAATTACTACACTCAGCTGAAGAAACTTTGGGAAGAACTGAGCACCTTAAGTGCAAAGACAGAGTGCAGCTGTCAGTGCACTTGTAGTGCCAAGGAAAATATGCACAAGGCAGAACAGGACATGAGATTGATTCGATTTCTTATGGGATTGAATGAAGTCTATACAACAGTAAGGGGTAGCATTCTCATGATGAATCAATTACCTTTAATGGCACAAGCCTTCTCACTACGCATTCAAGATGAAAAAAAATGAGAGATGAAACCTTCAAATCATTTAGCTGCATAATTTGTTTCCCTTTATGTCAGCAGAAAATGCCAACAATTTTGGAAACAATAACTTCAGAACCAATTATATCCCCAATGCTAACTTTCCAAACACCAATAAGACTAGGACATTATGTGATTACTGCAAGCGCCTAGGTCACACTAAGGAAAAATGCTTCAAGCTTCATGGTTATCCTCAAGGCCATGATCATAACTTCAAGTATAAAAAAACAAAAGAGTAGTATCCAATGCGCAAATCACCTCCCCTGATGGAACATGTGCTAAAACAGATGAGTTTGGACCCAAAAATGAAAATCAGAATCTGAACTTATCCAAGGAACAATATGGTCAATTACCCAGTATCTTGCAACACTTTCATAGGAATAGTGGAGGAGAAAGATCAAAGAGTACAAATTATGGGACTAGTGTTGTGAACCTTGTTGTAGGAGCCATGCCTTTTGCAAGTTCGATCACTTGTACATCCTCAATTGATTTTGAAAAACTGTCTTGTAAATACTTCAGAACTTGGATTGACACGTGGATTTTAGATTCTGGGGCATCCCATCATATGACCTTCAATAGATCTTCTTTACTAGACATTAGAATACTGCCCTATCCCTTGTTGGTTACTCTCCCAAAGGGTTACAAAGTTAGGGTGACAGAAATTGGTAATGTGTCACTTGCTCCTCAAATCACCTTGCGTAGAGTCATGTTTGTCTCATCTTCAAATTTAACCTCATATCTATCTCTTCTTTAACTTCCCAACTCAAGTCTGTAATAGCTTTCACTTATGTTTGTTGTCTTCTGCAGGCCCCTTCAATGAAGATGTCTCTGGAGATTGGTAAGATCAGAGATGGGTAGTATCTTCTTTGTTCTCTATGCTTGAAGAGTGCTGGTAATGTTTCAACTTTTACTTCTTCTGTTTATTGTATTCCATCCCACACCTGTGATGTAAATAGATCCATCTGCAATAAGTCATCTACTACTTGTAATAAGGACTCCTCACAATGTGATCACCTCTCAAATGTGCATAAATCCACTCATAATAAAACTTCTGTTTGTGCTTCTTTTTCTTGTTTGTCTCATGACAATGATGTGAATGTATTGTGGCATAACAGATTGGGACATGTTCCGTTTGTTAAAATAAAGAGCATTACCACCATTCATGTTGCTTTCTCTAACAAACAACCTTTCATGTGCTCTATTTGTCCAATGGCCAAACAAACCAGGTTGCCATTTCCCCAAAGGACCAACAACACCAAACAGATATTTGATTTGTTACATATTGATCTGGGGACCTTATCATATACCTACATATAACAATTATAAATATTTTCTTACCATGATAGATGACCACAACAGATCCACTTGGACTCACCTCTTGTCCAGTAAAAGTAATGCCCTACGGGTTCTCAAAGCCTTTGTTTCTCTAGTCAAAAACCAGTTTCACACAACCATAAATTCAGTCAGATGAGACAATGGTTAAGAGTTCACTAATGCAGAAGCAGTTCTTTTCTTCCAAGATTAAGGAATTGTCCACCAAAGAGCTTGTCCATATACACCACAACAGATTGTGTAGTTGAAACGAAGCATAGGTACCTTTTAGAGACAGCTAAGGCACTCTTATTTCAGTCAAAGTTACCTGTAAGGTATTGGGGAGAGTGTATCCTAACAACTACATACCTGATAAACAGACTTCCCACTTCTATCTCAAGAACAAATGTCATTTTGAACTTCTGTACAAGACAAAGCCAAACTACTCTCACCTTAGGAGTTTTGGCTGCCTGCGTTTTCCTACCATACCAAAAACGCGTAGAGACAAGTTTGAGCCCAGAACTGTGCCACATGTTTTTATTGGATATACTTTTGACACCAAAGGCTATAAGGTGCTAAATCTGGAATCCATACAAATCCACATATCTAGAGATGTAATCTTTCATAAAGACATTTTCCCTTTTGCCATTTCTCCTACCACTAGTTCTTTCCGTTCAACCATTCATTCAATTCCTTTCATCGGTGACTTACATATTGATGTTCTTCAACCCACAACAGACACTCCACTCAATTTAGACATTGTTGAGACTACATATGATGAGTTTACAATCGATCACTCTGCAGGCTCCCTTCCTGAACCACAACCTTCTGACTCTCCTACTGTCACCTCACAAGACTTACTTGACCACTCCTCACAGGATCCTTCACCAATTCTAGAACCTAGGAGATCTTGGAGACAACACAAGCTTCCCACTCACTTACAAGACTATATCTACATTGTACCCCAATTGAAATCCACTCCTCCTTCTGTACCTAATGATCAACCTACATCCCACTTCTCTTAATGCCTTATTTTCTTTAAACGGTCATACCTCACATGTATCTTTAATTCATGATAGTCAATTACTTGTGATGAATGTTTGCAATGACTGTGAACCATCTTCATATGAGGAAGCTGCATTCAGTCCAGCATGGCAAGCAGCAATGACTCAAGAGTATGAGGCATTACATGCAAATCATACATGGGATGTTGTGCCCCTGCCAAGTGGCAAACAAGCCATTGGCTGCAGATGAGTCTACAAGATAAAGCACAAAGTTGATGGAACAGTGGAGAGATTCAAAGCTAGGTTAGTAGTGAACGTCTATACTCAACAAGCAGGCATAGACTACACTGAGACCTTCAACCCTGTAGTAAAAATGACGATAGTGAGAGCTCGTACAGCAATAGCAATAAAGAAACAGTGGAAAATCTTTCAGTTGGATGTGAATAATGCTTTTCTCCATGGGGATCTCCATAAGGAGGTGTATATGCAGATGCCACCAGGACTAGAAACTAATACTCCATGATTGGTTTACAAGTTGAACAAGTCGGTGTATAAACTTAAACAGGCAAGCAGACAGTAGTACTCTAAGCTGACTGAAGCTTTATGCTCAAAGGGATATGTGTACTCCTTGAATGATTATTCTCTTTTCTACAAAAAGACAGAATAATCCACAATTTATATAGCTTCATATGTGGATGATGTCATTATTACTGGGACATACTTTCATAGATTTCCCAGCTTAAACTCTTCTTACATGATCAATTTAAGATTAAAATTTTGGGAAGACCACATTATTTTCTTCGTTTGGAGGTTTTGTATACAGCTGATGGTGTGATCATTTCACAAAGAAAGTTTGCTATGGATATGCTTAAGGAATATGACTGCTTCTCCTAAAGTAGTCTCTCTACTCTTCTTGATCCCAATGAGAAGCTAAGAGCCAAAGAGGGAAAAACACTGTCAGATCCTACATAATACAGAAAACTTGTGGGGAAGTTAAATTTTCTCACAAACACCAAATTAGACATAGCCTTCAATGTGCAATACCTTAGTCAATTCATGCAAGATCCTAGAGAACCACACTTGAAGGCTACTTTTCATCTGCTTAGGTATAGGAATTTTTATGTCCAATGATTCTGGCTGTAGCCTAAAGGGATATTGTGACTCGGATTGGGCAGCCTGCCCAGATTTCAGGAGATCAGTTACTGGGTACATGTCCTATTGGGAAACAGTCCAATTTGTTGGAAATCCAAGAAACAAGAAACAGTTTCCTTATCATCTGCAGAAGCAGAATACAGGTCATTGAGGAAAGTTATAGGGGAATTGACTTGGTTGTGCGGACTTTTTGATGAACTTACTACCCCTTATCCTAAGCCAGTCTCATTCATACGTGACAGCCAATTTTCTATACACAAAGCCATAAATCGTGTTTTCCATGAAAGTAATAAACATATCGAAGTCGACTGCCATTTTGTGAGAGACAAGCTTCATGAGGGCCTCATCTCCTTACATCACATTGCTACTGGAGCTCAACTAGCAGATGTTCTTACCAAAGCCCTCACTGGCATCAAACATTATGCTCTCTTAAACAAGTTGGGTGTGAAATCTTCACACCTAACTTTGGGAGGGGGAAGGGGGGGGGGGGGGGGGTGAGATGTATTTAACAACTTTTATACGTTGTACCTTTAGTTGTTAGTATTATGCAGTTAGTTAGTGGTTAGCTTAGCTGTCAGTTAGAGTTAGCTTAGTTGTCAGTTGGAGTTAGTTATTTTTGTCTCGTACTCGTGTGTATATAGACACTGTTACATAGCAATACAAATCAGTAGTTTATTTCCTCATTTTTGAAATCAATCTTCTTTCTCCTCTCTCACGAAACTTCTAGAGCTCTCCAATGGAGCTCAGTCGAGGAACAATTCACTCGTTCATGGTGTAAATTGACAACGCTTATAGAGTTTTCCGACCTGAAATGCTGCATAAAGCGTCTTTCTTGCTCGGATTGTCCTTAAAATCTCTAAAGCTAAAGAATATGGAGAGCATTTTAGTAACAAGCAATTCTCTTAAAAATTATATAATGTATTTTAATTTTTAATATATCACACCAAACAGTGGATAAGAAATAATCTCTGCATTTGTATTACTAACTCATGCATTACTAATCCCTACATTACTAATACATCTTATTCAATATTATTCTTGTACACCCTACCAAATAATGCTAGGCCTCTTCATTTAGCAGCAACCAGATTCATTCAAATTGGAAAACTATTAAGCTAGTTCAATGTATTTCTCCATTGACAATTGCCCTGCCCAACTATATGTGGTTGTAATACTATATTTTTAACGTTGTCGGTATATTCCCTACTCTTCATTTGAAATCTCTTGGAGTTCTTTTCAGCCCAGGAGATTTCAAATGAAAAGATAGCTTTATTTTTTTTGTTAATTTCTCTTTTCCTTAATATTTAGTTTCACATCAGAAACTTTTATCAAGTGAAACCAATCAAACGCCTCAATCCCAAGTTAGTAGAAATTTTATCTCAATCTCAAACATATTGGATTCAGTTAATCGAATTTATAGCAAAGGTGATAAATGATGAAAAATGTATATTTTTGACTATATTATATATTCATTCTTATATGAGTCGCTGGAGATTATGTGGTTCTTGAAGTAAAATATGCTCATTATTTATTTCTTATGTGTAGAAACGAGTTTGGATGAATGATCAAAAGATGACAATTTGACCCAAAAAAAGGAAGAGATGGAAAGGGAAGCTCGTCCAATCTCGTGCGTAGAAGGCACAAAACAGTAAAGTGAAGCGAAGGCACGAATCGCTTCACGAACCGAGAAATTGCAAAAGTCCGCGTCTATAGACGCGCGACGCGTGAAGGCAGACGCGGATTCCAACCAAGATTGGATTGTATTGGATGGCCCTCCACCTTACCTAGGTCATATAAATACACACTAAACATGATTTTACAAAACTTTGGAGGAGAAAACACTACTTTTGAGAGAGAAGACTTTAGGGAGGCAAGAACATGTTAGGAGCAAGAAGGAGAAGGATTCAACTTCACGTTTTTCCCTCTTTCTTCCTCTATTTCAATTATTGGTTATGAATTCTAGTATTATAGTTTTGCATACTATTATGAATAGCTAATTTGTTATCTAGGAATTTGATGGAACCTTTTGTAGGGTAAATTCTTGTTATGTTTTTTTATATAATTGAGATGTTGGATTTCTCTACTTGTTCAACTACGTGTTTATTGTTGTTGATTGAATGGCCATCAATTGACTGTGCATATTTAGTGTGTATTGCTTGGAAAAGGGTATACATTTAGGTAGTTGTTGAACGACATCATTCCTAACGTATGTGAGAGATAAATACGGAGGGTTTAAAGATGAGATTACGAATAACGAAACCTTGGTGCGATCTTAGTGAGCGGTGCACTAGTGCCAGCTAGTGTAATTCGAAAGAATACGTCTAGTAAATTGTGGTAGTTGTTCGGAAGAGAATTACGATACCTGAGGTACTCAATAGAGAATAATTAGGCGAAATTATAGGAGACACATCGGGAAGGATTCGGCACTTGGGAAAATCATAACTCTAGACCTCCTTAATCTTGTCTCCAACTCTTGGTATCTTTAGTTGTTAATTTACTATTTTTATTTATTAGTTAATTAGTTAGACATAAGAATCTTTATATATATAACTTAGGAATTGTTCAAGCTTATCTTCTTGGTGATAGTGAAGAATTGTAGCTAAGTCTTAATTCTCTGTGGGATTCGACTCCGAACTTTTAGACCGAATTATATTTAAAGCGGCTGCTTATTCTTTTAGGACTAAAATTAGGCGTGAGCAAAAGGCTTTTTGATCAGATTGTGTATCAATGGAAATATATGTCCCATAAAATGAACAATGCAGAAAAAAGAAAACAACACAACAGGGTACAATAGAAGAACTAATTGAAGAGGTAAATAACCCACTAATAAAAAGATGAAAATAGCAAAACAAAGTAAAAGCACAGGTGATGAACAGATTATGATTTAGCAGAAAAGATATAACACAGCAAACATTAAATGTTATGCTAATAGATTTAGTATCTCAAGCACATTCGGCAAGAACCATAAGCAAGACAGTCAGTTAACATATTAGAAAGTACATTCAGAGAATAAACATTCACAAGTAGTTTCTGTTTTATCACCTAAAAGCAAATATAGGTAAATTATTAATTTTTAAGGAAATAAGGCAGGCACACTGTTTTAATTTTCATCAACTACAACAGAGTAAGCTACAGAGTAAAATTTCGTTAAATCAAACAACAAAGATAGATTTAAAAAAAAGGCAAAATCACATGTGTAGTATAACATTTTGATCAATCAAAATAACAATAAAAACCACAAAAAAGAAAGAAAAAGAAAACAAGTAAAAGAATCACCACCATCCATAGACAACCTGTGTACACTTGTCTTTAAACCATCTGAAACTTCTCCTTAAAGAACCTTTGACTTTGCCTTCAACAGAGTAAACTTTATAACTAGCAACTCTCCTTTTCCTCTGAAACTCAGGATCATTTAAACTCCAAGATTTTGAGATTGAGCCACTAGTACTCTTCCCTTTCTTCAGCTTATTCTGTGGTACTACTGGAGGTGCACCAACAGAAGAAGATGCATATGAAACACTATATGACCTAAAATCTTTAGTAGAAAATTGGGGTTCATAATATTTCTCAATCTGCATCCTACCATCAGTATAAGATTTTGATCTGTAATCTTCCATATTGATTATTCTTGCTAGTTTTGAAGGCAAGAAAAATAGGTATGGGAAGATGAGAAATTTTGGACAGAGTGGGATGCCAAACTGCCAGAGAATAAGGAATAAGGCGTGCTGTGCCTGTGTATAAGACTTTTTAAATTTTGAATTTTGAAGGGGCATTGATTGATATTTTCCTTTTTGATTGATTCTAGAAATTGGCGTTTATAATGGGAAAAACAACTTGTGTACTTTTGGGGTCAAGGAAACCAAGGTATTGACTAGTCAACTTTATAATAGAGTATCCACATATTTTGAGGGAGACACTCTTTTACAAAAAGTCTCCTTTTCCTTATAAATTGTCATATTTACACTAAATTGATTTGGTACTTCTTCTTTTTTCTGCTTGAAATTTCTAGAGGAAATAGCTTTTTTTTATGCGTCATAATAATTGGTTCATGGCAGACTGGTATACCTATTGACCAAAGAAAATCTGAAAATTTGACATAAGAATCGTGAAGAGGTGACTAAGAAATTATCAAAATATTTATGTTTATTGTGCACAAAAGATGTTTTTTTTTTTTTTTTAATGTTTTCCAATCTATCTCTTAGATTTGAAAGAAAAAAAAAAGGGATCATAAAACAAGTTAAGAAGAAAGTATACCATTTTTAGGATAGATTCCCTAACTTTTGTCCATGTTATGAAAAAGAAACCTACACATCCTTTTGCCAAAAGTCACTTTTTCCTTACATTACATGTCATTTTTACGAACTCCTAAATTCAGTTATTTTTTGGTGGAATTTTTAGAGGAAAGAGTTTTCTTTTTTTTTCTTTCCTAAATTAAAATTTTCAGATATGAATCTATATGATACATAGGGAAAAGAACTAGCATCCGTATCTTAATTTCAATTCAAATATGAATTTGGTACTATTCACAAGTGGTTTTTATGTTTTCTAGTCTCCCTTAGATGAAAAACAAGAATCATAAAATAGTTAACTAAAGAAAAAAGTATGACGTTGCCAGTGTGGCCTTATCACATTGTCTATCTCAAGCTCGGATAAAGGAGAAGGGTTATGGTAATTGACATTCAACATGATGAAAGATTAAAAGGGGCCACATTCGTTAGAATGTCCAAGTAGCACGCATTAAGGTAAAACGAGAGAAGATCACTTGAGATGGTCTAGTCATGTTTTAAGTCAGATCCATAGATGTAAAACTATGATGAACGAGGTAGACCTAAAATCAAATGGAACATAGTTGTTTCGAAGGACATTCAAATCCTTTGAATCAATACAGACTTAGCTATGCATAGGATATAATGGAAGAAAATATTAATACAGTATGTTAGTTATCAATTTAATCAACTTACAATTAATGCTAATTATAAAATTTATATATAAGATATATTACCTTATAAGTAACTTAATTGTACAATTAATACATACTGTATATATTAATACAGTATGTTAGTACCTTATATTTATTTCATCAAAGTTGAAATGATGAAATGGGCATATATGGAGCTCAATGTGTATTAGGTTTCTGAACCATTAAAGAGTGTGGTGAGATAGATAAGGCCGTTTATTTTTAATCAAATGTCTTAAATTCGAGTCCCGGAGAAATCACCGATAGGAAATGCTTTCCTCTTTAACGGATCATATTCGGTGCAAAGTCAGATTATTTGGCCATCGGATTCCAAATACCAAAAACCTGACATATCGAAGTAAATGAAATTGATGGCTAAAATAGAATAGTTAGGAGTTCTGGATGGAATAAGAATCAATCATTTTATGATAATAGTAAGGATTAAGAACAATAAAAGTTGAGGATCTGCGGCCATAGTTTTTACCAACTATAATCCACATGGAATGCTCTCTATAAGTTAGGGAAGGAGCCTTACTAATTGGCGGTGGACGTCCATAGGAAAAAAGAAAGAAAAAGTCTAAAGGGAAAAAATAATTTTCTAGTAGCTTAAATAAATCATTTTTTGTTTATTTGCTTAAAATATAATTGCAACTCATCTTTAATTATTATTATTCTTTCTAATCCGAAATCGTGCCAAAAAATCACACTTAAAAAACTTTCGGTTAAAGTAATTTCATTCCTAGAGCTCGGACCTAAATCTTTCTAATTTGTTTGACATAGTAGTAATAATTTAAAACTAGTATTAGTATTTGTGCGGATCCGCGGACACTAATCATGTCAAATATTTGAGTTATTTGGATTATATACAATTAATCTTAAAATTTAAACCTTCTTGATAAATGTAGATAATCATTGAATATTAATTAAGAAACACTACATGAAAAAAGATTAATTTTCAAAACTCCTAGTTATAATTTTATTTTCTTTTTTGGTACCATTCTCGCCGGTGTCATAGATCCTAAAAATAATAAGGAATCAAAGTAATAACTCATATTTATTACAAAACAATCAAAGGTTTAGACTATCAAGAACTTTTTGGATGCGACTTGACTCTTATACTACTACTTGAACTCTTATTTGATGTTGGTATCTTCCAAAAATATTTCTATTTTAAAACTTCAGTTTTTAAAACTTTATTTTTCAATAATAATTATTTTTATAATAATTAAGTAAAAATATTATCCTTAAATCAAAACTCATTTTAGTCGGCTATCTAAAATTTACAAAATTCTTTAGCCAGTGAATTTTCTCTTTCTAGTATGACTCCATTTTGATATTTGGCAACCATATTTAATATCTGAGTTATTTGAATTATCTGTAAATAACATTAAAATTTAAGCCTTCTTGATAGTTATAGAATAACCGTTAGATAACAATTAAGACACACGACATGAAAAAAGACGAACATTTTCTCAAATCTCGTAGTGATAATTTTATTTTTGCACCATTCTCATTGGTGTCATTGGAACCTAAAATAGCCACAAAGAGAAATAATAACTCGTATTTATGGCGAAGCACAAGGTTGACACAACATGAACGATTCTTTGTTTATGACATGATTCTTTTACTACGATTTGAACTCTTATTTAGTATGCTGTTATCTTTCAAAAAATATTTCTATTTTAAAATTTCAATTTCTACAACTTATATATATTTTAATAATGATTATCTTTATAGTAATGCAAGTGAAGATATTATTCTTAATTTGAAATCCACTTTAATCGGCTAACTAAATATTTGAATGTTTCTTTAGTCGGTGAAACTTTATTTCAGTATGACTGGCAAGGCAATATGAATGTTCTATCATGTTCCATCAATACTCTAAAGGGGTTATACGATATATTCAGTGTCTAAGTAGGCCATCATTTTTATTGGCAAATAGGGGGTTTCCAAGTACATGGCCAATGACTCCATTTTAAGTTTATCAATATCTCTAGCCACATATTTTGAATTTTGAATACCCCATGTATACATGTTGTTGGTTCTTTGAATTATTAAATGTTAAATTAGTTGATTGTTATTATATAACATTGCATATATTGTCTTAAAATTGCCAAGTAATTTTTTTTCGATACCATACTTGGCTTAATCTCAATACAATGTAAATAAAAATAATATGTTAAGATACACTTATCTTATAATCTATGTATTTGAGTTGATTATTTTTATTTTTGAAATTGATGAGATCAGCTTCCAAAATTTTTTATACTAAAAAAAGATGAAATAGAAGAAGAAATTCGTTGCCATATCTTATTTATGTTTTTTTTACATTTTTCATTCATTTTTTTCTATATTTATTTGTTTTATTTATTTTATGCCTTTCTTTATATTTTTACAAAAAAATAATTTACTTCGCTATAAAAGGATGAGTTTTAATAGAAATTGTCTACATAAGAACTTTATTTATATTTTTAGTCTTTGGTTGAAATTGTTGCATATTTTTCTTTTGGCTTTATCTAATCAACCTAAATAGGTGCTCACCCAATCACTTAATATTAAAAAATTAAAGGATGTGTAATTTATATATAATTCATATATAATATGTGTATAATCGTGTGTTGTCGGTCTATCATCTAAGGATATTAGTTATAGCAATTAAATAATAAAATTGGCCGAATATTTATGCAAATATTTCATAAGATTTTGGTTTCTTTATTTTATCTATGATATGACTTCTATTATAACAATTTTAAAAACTCTCTACTAAATTCAAAAATATCTTACCTTTTTATTTTTGAAATTACATTATATTTTTAAAATAATCACATTTCGAATAATTTGTTTACGTTTAAGAAAAGTATATATTTCACGTCATACCATTTTTTTAAATATACTTTTTGTTACACTTGAAATCGCTATAGAAACTATCAATTAGAAATCAATATCCCTCTTGTTAAATTCAAGAAAAAAAAACCTTTCACATAATCTAATAATTCAAAACTAAGTTTCTATAACGAAAAAATATCATACCGTTGCAGAATTAGCTGGATTGTAGCTAAATGAAGAGGTTTCAGCTTATACTATTCAATTTCTAGAATGTGCTAAATTGAAATTATTGATAACAATTGTATAGACAAAGTTTTGTGTGATGACCCAAAAGGTCATCCTAAGTAATTCTAGCTAAATTTGTGTTCCGAGGCCCCGAAAGCCTCCGTTAATCTTACCTCGATATGCGTGCGCAGCCCGGGCGTGTAGCCGGGAAGTCCTTATGTTGAAATTTGATAAAAAATGGGAAATTTAGAAGTTTATGAAGTTTGAGAAAATTTTATAGATTTTGGAGTTTAATTCCTCGTTTTGATGATTTAAAAGCTTGAACGAGTCCGTATGATATTTTGGGAGTCGTGTGTCGTTTTGGTTTTGAGACCCGAGGGCTCGGGTGAGTTTCGTGTAGCTAACGAGGTGAGTTAAAGTGTAAAAATCTGGTGTTTTTGATGATTTGCTGGTGTTTGGTGTAATACCCTTCGCGAACGCGAAGGGTAATTATTGTGGCCTGGGATTTTACTCTACGCGAACGCGTAGAGGAAGACGCGAACGCGGAGCACTGGACAGTGCTTCTACGCGAACGCGTCCCCAGGGGTGCGAACGCGTAGTGTTAGGCTGGGGTCTGGGGGGGCTGGGTAGTTTGTTCTTCGCGAACGCGGCCCTATGCTCGCGAACGGGTAGGCCAGTGGGGTCAAACCTACGCGAACGCGACCAAGGACTCGCGAACGCGTAGGTCAGGTTAGTCAACCCTTCGCGAACGCGGCTAGGGGCCCGCGAACGCGAAGGGTATTTTTTGCCCAGTTATTAAAATACCCCAAAACAGAATACCATACAGGATTTTTCACAACTTTCACTTCATTCTTCTTCTCCAAGCCCCATTGAAGACCTCCAAGCCACTTTCTCCTCAATAACCATTTGGGTAAGTGTTCCTAACACCAATTTCTTCCATTTTCCTTCCCTAATCACTAGAACCTAGGACTAAAATCATGAAAACAAGGTAGGAATTAGGGGGTTTTGGGTAGAGTTAGGTTTATGGAATTTTTGGGAATTTAACCTCAATTTGGGGTCGGATCTTAAAATAAATTATATATTTTAACTCGTGGGGTTATGGGTGATCGGGTTTTGGTCCGAACCTCGAGTTTGGACCAAGCGGGCCAGGGGTCGAATTTTAGTATTTTTGGAAGAATGATAGAAAATGTATCATTAGGCCTTGGGGATTGAGTTATTTGAATAATTATTGATGTTATTAAGTCAATTATGTCTAGATATTATCATTTCGGAGTTGGATTCGAAAGGCAAGGCTGTGATTGAGGCTTGACTTGCATTTTTGGAGCCGAGGTAAGTATTTGGCCTAACCTTAACTTGAGGGATTAAGTATAGAGTCTTATTTTCTATGTTGCGGTCAAGCATGCCCGTGAGTCAATTCTGATGAATCATACTGTTTTCTTAATATTCTCTGTACTATGAGTAATTGGTGATTTAGAAGTGATACCTTGATGTTGTTCCATGATATGGGGAGTTATTGTGTTATTTGTTATAGTGGAGGCTTTTACTGTCGAAATTGCATTTCTGATACGAGGTTGGTTATAGCTGAGTCCCTTGCCGGGACGATAGAATTTTATTGAGTATTTCCATACACTTGAGGCTTCTTATTGTTGACTTTCACATTATAATGTTGCTTTTATATTATTTATCGCACGACGGGACATTTCGTGCTTATTGTTTATTATTTATCACACGAGGGGACATGCCGTGTTGATCGTTTATTATTTATCACACGAGGGGACATGCCGTTTTGATCGTTTATTATTTATTGCATGAGGGAACATGCCGTGCTGATTGCTTGTTATTTATCACACGAGGGGACATGTCGTGTTGATCATTGATTGTTTATTGCACGAGGGGACATTCCGTGCCGAGTGTTGCTATTATGCACGAGGGGACATGTCGTGCCGAGAGATTGTAAGATTATGTACGAGGGGACATGCCGTGCCTTTTCCTGTTCATTATCTGTCCTGAGATGTTTTATTCCTGCCTTATTATTTTTACACTCCAGTTATTACTCTGTTCTACTGATCTAGCATTTTGTTTCCCCTATTACCCCCTGCATGTTCTCCCCGTATCTATTTTACTTGCCTATTTCCGTCAATATTTTCCTGTTATTTTATAGAACTGCACAGGTACATTACTGTTGTCGGTCCTAGCCTCATCACTACTTCGCCGAGGTTAGGCTCGGCACTTACTCAGTACATGGGGTCGGTTGTACTGATGCTACACCTGCACTTCTTTATGTGGTGCAGACTACGCAGCCGGACCGAGTGGACACGAACGGAGGGAGCATTCCATCAGTTAATTTAGGAGACATCGAGGTAGACCCGCAGACGTTCGTGGGCCTTGGCGTCACCTTCTACCCTTCACTTTCAGCTTTGTCTTATCTTATAGTTCAAAGACAGTCATATGTACTTATTGTGAGACCTTTGTTGTAGTAATCTCTTAGACAGTTCGTGAGTATGTGACACCAGTTCTGTGATTTGTATATGGGTTTTATTTTGGAGTTGTTATATTATTTTTGGTAATTTGTTAACCTTGATATTGTTTACCATCGATGCCTTAGTTACCTTATTCGTTTTAGTTGTTAATGAATTTTATCTAGTTCAAACGTTGGCTTGTCTAGCGGGTTCAACGTTAGATGCAGTCATGGCCGAAGGTGGGATTTCGGGTCGTGACAAGTTGGTATCAGAGCCCTAGGTTTCTTAGGTCTCACAACTCACGGACAAACTGTGTAGAGTCTGAGGGATCGATACGGAGACGTCTGTACTTATCCCCCAGAGGCTGCAAAGTTAGGAATAACTTCACATCTTTCATTCTCTGTCGTGCCAGTTGAATTCTAAATACTAATTGAGTCTCTATTTTACTCTCTCACAGATGGCGAGAACGCGCGCTTCCTCATCGACCGATCAACAGCCTGATCCTCCTATTTCAGCTCCTACGAGGGGCCGAGGTCGAGGCCGTGCTAGAGGACGAGGCAGAGCTAGAGCAGCAGCTCCAGTAGAGGACCCACAGGTAGACTTTGCCGGTGAGGTTCCTATTCAGATAGTCCCAGTTGGACCATCTCAGGTCCTAGAGGGGTTCATTGCCACCCCAGTGCTTCAGGACGCTCTAGTCCACTTAGTGGGACTCATGTCAGGCTGGTCTTCCTCTTACTGCACCAGCTGGATCTCAGGCTGGGGGAGGGACTCGGACTCCTGCTATTCATACGCAAGAGCCGTTCGCCACTCAGTTCCAGACTCCGGCACCTCAGGCAGTCGGAGTGGTTCATCCGGGTATTGTGGCACCAGCAGTTGAGGGAGAAGCCATGTCAGCAGATGCTCTGTGGAGGTTGGATCGGTTCACCAAGTTATTCACTACCACGTTTATTGGTGCACCATCAGAGGATCCCCAAGATTATTTAGACAGCTGTTATGAGGTTCTTCGAAACATGGGCATTGTGGAGTCCAATGGAGTTGATTTTACTACATTTCATCTTTCTGGCACTACCAAGACTTGGTGGAGAGATTACTGCTTGACCAGACCAGCTGGGTCTGCACCTCTGACTTGGGCTCAATTCTCCGAGTTATTCTTGGGGAAGTTCCTTCCAGTTACTCAGAGAGAGGATCTTCGGAGGGAGTTTGAGCATCTACAGGAGGGCTCCATGTCCGTCACTCAGTACGAGACCAGGTTCATTACTCTTGCTAGGCATGCCATTATGATACTCCCCACTGATCGGGAGAGGGTTCGGAGATTTATTGAGGGT
>MDKH01124950.1:0-38124 GCA_005239495.1 Nicotiana undulata | reverse complement strand
ATTTTTGAGCTTACTCAATTGACTTACGATGTACTCTCACGTACGAAAATATGGGGTGTAACAGTTCGAGCACAAAGTTTCCTTCTTTCCTTGCTAAGAAGATTGACCCGAGGTGATGGCCCCCAGTATTCGAGGTCGATCTTGAGAGGGCTTAGATAATGTTGAAGAGACCATTGACTCTGATTTAAAACCTATCTTTGATTCTAAGGTAGCACAATTTACTGTTGCCTCCTTAAAAACCTTATCGGAAAACCCATTTGGGACAAAACCGGTTCAAAGGAAAAAGAGTGCAACACATGCTTTCAGACATAATAGTCACATTCTCCTTCGGTTGTTTCCTGCAAGTGTTAGTCCGATTCATAACATTATATGAAGGTAAACGAGATTGTACCTTAGCAGTAGTACCGCTTTAAGTGCGTCACATTCCAGTTGTTCGGTAGTTGTGCACCATTTCCTGCTTCGAGTTTGTACTATCCTTTACTGGTAATGTCGATGACTCGATATGGTCCTTCCCAATTCGGCCACAGCTTTCCCTCGTTCGGGTTCCAGGTGTGCAATGTTACTTTTGTAATACCAAGTCCCCGATATTGAAGTGTCGGAGGTTGGCTCTTCGGTTGTAATACCTTTTTATCCGCTATTTTTAGGCGGCCAATTAGACTAGGGTGGCCTCGCGCCTTTAATCCAATAGTTCCATGCTCGTGCTCATGGCCTCGCCGTTTGATTCTTCGATCGTATATCAGAACCTGAGGCTCGGTTCTTCCACTTCGACCTGTATTAGTGCTTCGACACAGTAGACTAGTGAAAACGGAATGGCCCGGTACTAGATTTCGAGGTTGTACGGTATGCCACAAGACTTCGGGTAGAATTTCTTTCCATTTCCCTTTAGCACTTAATTGCTTATTTTGCTTGTTCGTTCCCACTAGGGTGATAGGGTGTTGACAAGATATTTTTGATCTTGTGATCTTAAAAAAATTTGTTTACCTTGTTGCCGATAAATTGCTTCCCATTATCACATATGATCTCGGCAGGTATCCCAAACCGGCATATTATGTGATCCCAAATGAAGTCAATGACTTCTTTTTCCCAAAATTTCTCAAACGCTCAAGCTTCAACCCATTTAGGGAAATAATCGATCATAAACAGTAAAATTGAGCCTTACCAGGTGCCCACGGTAGGGGACCGACGATGTCCATTCCCCATTTCATGAACGACCATGGGGATAAGACCGAATGAAGTAGCTCTCCAGGTTGATGGATCATTGGTGCGTGTCTTTGGCAGTCGTTTCATCTTCGTATAAAGTCCTTTGCATCTTTCACCATGTCGATCTAGTAATAGCCAGCCCTGATTATCTTACGAACCAAAGATTCAGCCACCGAATGGTTTCCGCAAGTGCCTTCGTGAACTTCTCTCAAAACATATTTGGTATCTCTCGGTACCAAGCATATGGCGAGCGGGACATCAAACTTTCCTCTAAACAGAGTCCCTTCGGATAGACTGAACCTTGCCTCCTTCGTGCGTAGAACTCTCGATTCTTTAGGATCCGGGGGCAACTTCCAAGTCTTCAAATAGTCTATGATTTATTTCTCCAATCCCAAGTTAAACTTGTTGAGTTTATCTCGGCATGGCCTTCCTCCACTATCGATTTCATGAGTTGTACGACCATTCCTGAGCTGAATTTGTCGTCATCAACCGATGACCCCAAGTTAGCCAGAGCATCGGCCTCACTATTCTATTCTCAGGGTACGTGCTGTAGGGTCCACTCCTTGAATTAATGTAGTGTTACCTGCAATTTGTCTAAATACCTTTGCATTCGTTCCTCCTTTACTTCGAACGTCCCATTGACTTGATTTACCACAAGGAGGGAGTCGTACTTGGCTCGGCTACCTCAGCCCCAAGGCCTTTAGCCAATTCGAGACTTGCAATCTACTCGGACTCATTGTTAGTCAATTTCACAGTTCTAATAACAATTCCTTTTCGAACCCTTTTGCATTCGAGGCACCGTCTGTAAAGAGGGTCAAGACCCCTAAGGTAGTCCCCAAGGTTAACAACAATTCCTTTTCGACTTTAGGTATTAAGGTCGGCGTGAAGTCGGCCACGAAATCTCCCAAAATTTGTGATTAGATGGCAGTTCGGGGTCGATATTTGATATGGTACCCGCTAATTTCTACGGCCCATTTAACCAACCAGCCCGAGAGCTCGAGTTTGTGCATAATGTTCCTCAGTGGGTAAGAAGTTACGATACATATGGGGTGGCATTGAAAATACGACTTTGACTTTTTAGAGGCGCTTAGAAAAACGAGCGCCAAATTCTCTAGGTGGGATTACCTTGTTTCGGCCTCGCCTAGAGTTCTACTAACATAATAGATAGGAAATTGCGTACCTTGATCTTCCCGGACTAAGACTCCACTTACTGCTACCTCGAATATCGCTAAGTACAGGTACATCTCATCAACCGCCTTCGGAGTATGGAGCAAGGGTGGGCTCGAAAGGTACCATTTGAGTTCTTCCAAAGCTTGTTGGCATTTCGGGGTCCAAGAAAAGTTATTCTTCTTCTTCTTAATGAGAAGAACCAGTGGCTCTTATGGGAAGACCTCGATATGAAACGGCCAAGGGCGGCTATGCGCCTGGTTAACCTCTGAACGACCTCGACATCATCCACCACGGTGATGTCTTCTATAGCTTTGATCTTATCATGTTTGATCTCAATCCCTCGGTTGGACGCCATGAATCCAAGGAACTTCCCGGATCCGGCCCTAAATGCGCATTTCTCCGGGTTCACTGATCTATCGTTGATATAGGCCGGGATTCATGCCGTGATATCCGGTTGGACACGGATATCGCGACATTTTGTTAATCATGCGTGGTCGTTTGGTAATGCTTCCCGAGGTCTTGAAACTCAAACCGGTCCCGTGGACGTAGTCTCGATGGCTCCGAGGGCAGGTGTTTTGCTCGAGCCTTGCTGCGAGAGGCTCCTGACTTCGATTTCAATTCCTTGTAGTAACGTCCTTGCTTTGTTTGCCTCACCAGAAAATCGGGGTACTCATTAGCCTCAGTTTTACACATATACATATCTTTCTATATGCCATATTGTAAGGAGTCAACAATTTTTTATATGACATTTTAGTTATTTTAACATAGCTTAGTTTTTTAAAAAGGAACAAGTTAAAATACGTTTTATAAATTTCTACTAATGAAAATAATCTTTTTTTTTTTAAGTATGTCCTTTTTATGGTTTAAGTCTCATATTTCTAATCCATCGTTCTTCTTTTTTTTTTTTTTTTTTTTGCATAAGTTGAAGGCTTTTTTTCTTTTTGAAATACAACAAATTTCTTCCTGTATTTTGTTTTGTCGATAAGTGCATCCATCTGCTTGCAGTAACGGGGAAGTGCGAGCATAAACAGCTGCGTAAAGTGGAAGCTAGTAGGTCCAACATAAACGTGAACTTCTCCATTTCGCTGCTCCTATGGCGGATTCGACATCACAAAGCAGATCAAGGGACCTCGACAAGCTCCTTCTCCGCCCCGGAAATCTCGTTGGACCGACCTTCGAGGCCGGTACGGAGGTAATATCCCCCATCCAAAACCCTACTCCTTTTTATTTGTTAAGACGATCATGTTGCAGCTAATCTACGATATAGTTTTGATCGCTTGTATTTTTTTACAGTTGAGAGATGATTTAAAGGAGTATGTAAGAGTGTTAGTGATAGGTGCTGGTGGATTAGGCTGCGAATTGCTTAAGGATTTGGCTTTCTCAGGTTTTCGTAACCTCGAGGTCATTGATATGGACCGAATTGAAGTTACCAATCTTAATCGCCAGTTTCTCTTCAGGTGCCGTAACATTTTTCGTTTTTTAAACTATACAATTCGACATTTTTTTTGAATTTGTAATGTGTGTATTATTGAAGTGGTTTATATTGGCTAATTTTTGGCCTCATTTTCTTTCCTGATAGCAATTTCGTTTCCTATGCAAATTCAGCTAAAAAAAGTACATTGTGAAAGCAAAAGAAACAATAGGCGATACAAACTAGTTGGAATTATTAAGTATGAGATTTTTGAAACAATCTAGTTTTAGAGAACCTGTAGTTTACTTTAAAGAACACATTATGAGGTAGCCCAAGGGCTTAGTTCAAGTGGTAAAGGTTGAGGGACTTGTGACTTAGATCACAAGTTTTTATTTTTATTTTTTAATAACCGTGGTGTCCGGGCGAGTTTGCGTGCGGCTTGACTAAATCTACGGGATATGTGCTACATTCCACCAGGTACCAGGTGATTCTACTCACGAAGGATTGGACAGATGAGAAGACATCACCTAGTGTGTTTGTCTCTGGTGGGATTTGAACTTGAGACCTCAAGTTCTCAACCCATTTCATTGACTACTAGGCCACACCCTTGGGTACATTAGTTCAAGTGGCGGAGGTTGAAGGTGTTGTGACTTAGATCACAAGTTCTAGGCCTGCGCCATGCAAAGTAAGCCTGGAATTTAAATATAGAAGAGTACAGTGGCGGGCCCATTATCCCCAAGTTTCGAAGGCTGCGGTTGGTCCTCATAGTTGACACAGACGAATTTCTCAGTCTTAATAGAATAGAGGAATACATTATAAAGTAGTGTAATAAAGTTGCCAATCTCAATTGCTAACTTTTATTCAGGTGCGGAGTATTTTTTGAGTTGCATTGTTTTCTGAATTTATCAATTCAAAGTTATGGTTAAATTGTTGTTGTTGTTGTTGATCTTCAAAAAGGCACTTTAGGGTAACAAAACCCAAGATGAAGTGAATGGTGTGGGATGATGCACATAGCATTTTCATTCGTGTAGCTGTTATTTTCGAGGAGGATAATGTTCTTCTCCCTGTTTATGAAAGGAGGGTTTATCCTTCTTCCATTTTGTAGTTTCTAATGTATGATAATAGCAATGTACAAGTATATGATCCTTGAGTCTACTCTCACTTTGGATTTTGGGTATAGATGTATCCCCTTAGCTTTTTGCTTGCAGGCACAATTTTTTTAAAATAAATTTTAGCAACAATATGTTTATTAGTGCTTCTTCTTATAATTCTTCCTATGTAGACTTGAAGATGTAGGGAAACCAAAGGCAGAAGTCGCTGCTAAAAAAGTGATGGAGAGGGTCAATGGTGTAGATATCAAGCCACATTTCTGTCGGATCGAGGACAAACCAATAAGCTTCTACAGTGATTTCCAAATTATTGTTCTTGGTCTTGATTCTGTTGAAGCTCGAAGCTATATAAATTCTGTAGCCTGCGGTTTTCTAGGTTTATCTTTTCTACTTATTCTTTTCAAACAAGTTGCATGGGCTGTTCAAATTATTTTCTGAGTAGTTTACTTGAATGCTTCCGCGCTGTGCCCATTCTTTTATTAATTGCTTAGGAGAACAAAAGTTTCTGATTGAGTAGTTGTAGATTACTAGATTTTTTCTGTTTGATTGTCCAACAACTCATCCCCTCTCTCCCGTCATCTTGTTGCTGATCTTGAACAATGTCTGGGTGAATGGGAAGGTTGTAAGTGATACTTCTTCGTGAAATGCAAAACCACCTTCTTTCTTCCTTTGATGAATAGTGGAGAGCCATTCTTTTTACTGTGGAACATCAGATCCTTAGGCTTCTAGCTAGATGTGTTCTAGATGAATCAAGATTGGGCCCAGATCAACAATGAGACAAGTATAAATCCATTTCTATTTTCCTGTTACCATTTATGGCACATGCTTATTGAAACCAGTTTCTATAACTTCTATAAGAGGCTAAAATTGAAGTAAGAAAAGGAGATAAATGCGAAATAACAGGTATTAGATTCTAGCCTGAAGATAGAGTAGTTTGACTTGGATATTTGTCTAAGCATCAAGATGTAAATGAAATATATGAGGCCCCACATGCTTGGATTTGCACAAAGACACTTCTTCCATCTTATGTTGCTCATATTTGTATATCTGTATTCTGTATCATCAACTAGACATAGCAACTTTGAAGATAACGTGCAAATACTGAAATAAGTAACATACTAAACAGTTTCCAATAGAAAAAACCAAGTGTACATACATGAGAGAAAAAATATGCATTATTTAATGTTCTTCTTTCGCCGACCCCAACTTGTTTGGGCCTGTGGCGTAGTTGTTGTATTTAATGTTCTTCTTTCACGGTTGTTTCTTATTTATTCTGTTGTTGTTTGCATTTGACTTTGAAAGGGAAAACACTGACTAAAGAGCAAATGGGGACTATTACTTGTACTTATACAGTCAGAGTACTGATGTGATATACTCAGTTTTATCCTTATAAAAAAAAAAAACTCAGAAACTATCAAATAATCCTTCGGGAAGGGGGACCTTTATCAAAACCCTCAAATGAAAGTGAGATGATATTTTCGTCCTGAAAACCTTAATGTTGTTAAACTAAGGGGCTGTTATATTAGGATTTTATCGTTGTAAAACGTGTCTGGATTTTGCGAATTGCTTCTAGTTGTTTATGTGTGTATGTATTAGATAACTGACAGCTAACTAACAGATATGAACCTCATTACTGATGGCCTAGCATAATTAAATAAACTAAAAGGAGCCTTAGCATTAGAAAAGAACTAGTATATAATCTTTTCCACATCACTACTAATCAATCTCTCGTGTAAGTGTTTGTTTAATTAAATTTTGTAAAAAATATGGCCAATCAAAAGTTTGCATAAAACACGAGAAGTAATCTGATCATAAGGAGGAGAAAAGTCATATTATGATGTTATGATTAGGTCGATGCAACTAAAATATGGAACTGAAACCGATCTAGACTCCTGTGCGGTTTAGATTGGCCCTTCCCGTTTGCATAACTGGCCCGTGACTGTCCAAGAGTGGTCTTTAGCCTCAGGGCCAGATTGGCTCATACCTACCTGGACCCCTCCAATCCCCAAGACGTCTAGCCCCCAAAGATAAACAGGAATGTCATTGACATCAAGGTTGGAACCCTTGTTATAAGTTGAAGACCATTAACTGTTACGCCAACCAATTTCTTAGCCAAGCTACTTCTATTTTAATACACATTTTAATATTGTGGTACAAAATTGATTCACAAATTCAATGATCAAATTAAAATTGAAAATCTTATAGAACTATGGATGTATTTGAACTTGAGTGCTATCAGTTTATTTGATTTTGAAATGTAACTTTGAAGTTCTCTTCCAATTTTGGGGAGATGCAAACTGAGAGGGGATGGATCTTTTTTTTTTCTTCCAATTTACTCCACCTTTGCAAGCTTGAACCAGCCCTTCTTGGAGCAGCCCTTTTATTGTATAGGAAAACCAAATTGATTAAAGAGACATGAATTAAGAAGATACCGAAGTAAGGAGGGAGAGATGGAACTGATTGAATAAATTTTAAATAAAGATATTCCACTAGCTAAGCATTTTCAGAAGCCAAAGTATGGGTTGCAGCTCCTTCAGACCATGGGGAAATGTGTCTCATGCTCCTGTCTAGTTTTCATACTTAGTGGAAGGAGGTCGGTGAAAGTGCACTAGATTTAGCTCATCCATCTGACATTATGTGTAGAGTACGATTCTGATGATAACCCACGAGAAGAGACAATTAAGCCTATGGTTGATGGTGGGACTGAAGGATTCAAGGGCCACGCAAGGATTATAATGCCAGGTGTTACCCCCTGCTTTGAGTGTACAATATGGCTCTTTCCCCCACAAGTGAAGTTTCCATTATGTACTCTTGCTGAAACTCCAAGAACTGCTGCTCACTGCATTGAGTATGCACATCTAATCAAATGGGATGAGGCAAGTGTTGAACTTCCCAGCCCTTGGTTTTCCATGCTTCTAGACCAACTGCGCTGTTTTTCACCCCAGAAGTTTTATGCAGGTTCATAGTGGCAAAACATTTGATCCAGATGACCCTGAACACATGCAATGGGTGTATTCAGAGGTTAATTTATGCTCTTTGCTTTCTACATTCCTAGTACTTAGACGTATGCTACATTTCTCATGTTTCCTTTCTCAATCATCGACTTCTCTGATCATGTGCTGTAGGCTGTTAAGAGAGCAGAGCTCTTTGGAATTCCGGGAGTTACCTATTCTTTGACCCAGGTAAGCTCACGGTATCAAAGTTTCAGCCTTCTGTAGACAACTAGACAACCTCCTATAGATATGGCCAAACTTAAAGTATTTATTTCATTATGCATTGAGGTGAGAACCTATTCAACTCCAGCCATATTAGGCTGGTATAGTGGTTTTGTGCAGTCAATGTGTTCTCAGTTCATATTGAATAATCTCTCGTTATTGCTTACAGGGTGTTGTTAAAAATATCATTCCTGCTATAGCATCCACCAATGCTATAATTTCTGCTGCCTGTGCTTTGGAGACCTTGAAGCTTGTCTCTGGATGCAGCAAAACTTTATCAAATTACTTAACGTAAGTCTGTTTAAATCCTAGTTTACTTAGCTCCGCCACTGTTGCAGGTTGTGTCTTTATGAATCAATGATCCTATCGTCAACATTTGCACTTTAATTTGATAACATCTTGAAGGTTAATCTTTCCTTGTGACTTCTTCAAAAGAAATGCAATTATGTACTTGTGATTCATTTGAAATTAAGAACCAAGTTATCCTGAATCAGTAGAAGTCTTAGTTTCCTGTCTTCTCTGTTAATGTCTTGTATCTTGCTTTCTGTTTGATAAATGAGTTCTTTACTTTGTTTATGCCTGTAACATTATCTTAGGATTTTTTACCCTAATTTGTGTTCCATGGTTCTCCCCTCGCAACAGCTCATCCGCGTTCCACTTCTCTCTCTCTCTCTCTCTCTCCCTCCCTCCCTCCCTCCCTCCCTCCCTCTCGCATTATCAGTACTTACGAATTGAATTTCCCTTTAAAACATTTGGCTAAGCTCTGTTGACTTATGTGGAATCTGTACCTGTTGAAGGTACAATGGAGTTGAAGGTCTGCACACCAAAGTGACCGAGTTTGTGAGGGACAAAGAATGTCTTGTTTGTGGTCCTGGCGTTCTCATTGAGCTAGAAGCTTCAGTTACTTTGAAAAAGGTTCTTGTTCTTTTTATTTCTCAGCTCTTTAAGATTACTAATCACTCACAAGATTGTTCAGTAAAAAACTAAGACACCTCCGCAGTAGCTTTTTGATATATCATATCTCAAAAGCAGCTAAATAGAGTGCTTCCTAATCTACATTCAGAAAAAAGAAACCAGCTGAATTGCGGAAGAACGTCCCAGTATTGACCTTGTCAACTTATCGTGCATGTTTCAATGTGTCCTTGACATGACTGTTCTTTTGAGGCTTGAGAATAGAACTCGGCTGAAATACTGGAGTTAGTAGTATCAAAAAAGAGAATAGAATTCGGCTGAAATACGGGAGTTAGTATGTTGGCCGCCTAACTATATTAGGTCACTCCTGATAATGATCATGAGTGATGTTACTGCCGTCACTACAGGCAAAGGAGTGTCAAGACCAGATAAGCTTTATGAAGCGGAGTAGTAGGAACTAGGAACAAGCAAGAAATCCTAAGGTCCCTAGAACCTGTTGAAAGAAAAGGGGAAAACATGTCATGAAAGTTTGAAACTGTCTGAAAGCCAATGTATACAGCCTCAAAGACAGAAAATTGGTAATCTTAATTATGAAAATATTTCGTGTCTTAACCACCTAATGTAATTATTAAACCCATCTAAAGAAGGATATTTGTAAAAGGAAATAAAGCAGAAAATGAAACTTTTGAGATAATATGGCATCTGCAGCAATTACATTAAACAATAATCAAAGTATGGCACCGTCGAAACAAGAATCTATCGTACAGCAGATAAGTTGAAGTTCCATTTTTTGAGAATGGTAACAGTTATATTAAAAACACAGCACAAAAGCTGTGCTGGTAAGTGGTAACCATTTACAGATTCCAGAAAGTAATCAAAAACCTATCTCTGCTCTTCTTACAAGGATTCTATAATGTCTAAAATGGATTCTTCATCATTTACATAGTTTTATTTATACCAAAAATGAAAAAATCAGAATACAATTCGTTGGAAGTTCCATTTAGATGCTTCAATGTTCTTTGTGCTGTTCATAGCCAATGTTCATAGTAACTTCCTGGTATGGATTGCTTGTAGTAAAAGTTGGAATGATCACATAGGACCTGATCATACTCTCGCTTGGATAAAAGCTTAATTAAACCATCTTTTGAACAATTGAATAAGCATAAGAGAGGAGAGATCTTCTTATTTGGGGGGTTGGGGAATAGTATTTATGTTTCTGTCGGAGTTCACTACTCCCACTGATTTGCCCTTTAGGATGTCTGGAAGATCTGTGACTATCTGTGACTGTGTGCAGCATCTCATTCACATAGTTTCTGTGTTGAAAGCTGGAAATTGCTAAAGAACTTTCGGAATTACTCTCTCTGATACATTGAGTTATCTGCCATAAAAATCTCATGGGAAGATACCTATATTGAAGACCATATAATTTGATGCACTAACTTCCTGTCAATTTCGCCATTGTTTGAGCATGTTAGACATTCATCCACAACAAAAGGGTAATAAATGGATTGATTGGTGATACAAGTAATAATGTTTGAGCTTTCGTCTCCTTTCTGGTGTTGTGCAGTTCATTGGTCTGCTAGAAGATCACCCTAAGCTACTATTAACTAGAGTTAGTGTGACCTATCGAGGGAAGAATCTGTACATGCAAGCGCCTCCAGTACTGGAAGAGATGACTCGATCGAATTTGGATTTACCATTGTTTGAGCTTATGAGCAAAACTCCAAGGGACATTGTTCATGTTACTGGTACAGCCGGAAAAGGAGATACAAAGCAATCATGTTCAAGGAAATTACGTGTTGTTTTCAAGGGAATTGATGGAGTTACAGACATGGACATGGCTGGTGGAGCTTAATTTTCAGTTATCCATTAGCTTTTTACTTGTTTCTGGTAAGCCTACTTTTAGGAGCATAGCTTCTTTCCTTCCTCTAATTTTTCTCTAGTTCAACGCATGAGCAAAATGCAGTAACTGATGAGGTTGATAGGGAATACCTCCATTTTTGTAACTCTTTCTTGTCATGTGGACGTAAAAATTGGTGAATTATCACCAACATGTGAAATGAAATGAGAGAGTTCTACACTTTGTAATCTTTACTTGAAATTTGTCAAAATACTTGAAGGTCAGATCAATCGGATAGTAATTTTCTTCATTGCTTCTCAAAATTATCTGCTATAGACGCAAACATGTATAGGCAACTATGTAGGTAAAGAAATCACAAGTTGAATGGAGAAAATTTTGCTGCTATTGCAGTACTTGGCTGATGCTGGTTAACTGTTTAATCCTAAAGCCGTGATTATCTTAGTACAACTTTTATATGCTGGGTGGGCGGTCTATTGATGGATGAGGCACAGGCACCTTCTCTATGCTTGTTATTGGATCGTTTTTTCGTTTCATTTATACGTCTTTATATTATCGTAAATCTCCTTTTAAGATAGTTAAAAGACTGAGTCGAGCTGCAGACCCTCTTTGTACATACTTTTGACAGCCTCAGGTTTAAAAAATAATACTCCGTACTAGTAATGATGATAGTGAGCTGCTCCGACTTGTATCTTATCGATTCATAAAACAAGTGTTAAATGAAAGAGTAAATGCTTTGTCATAAAAGGGGGAAAACGAAGCTGTTGACCTTGGACATGTGTAATTGGACATATATATATATATATTAAAGCAAGAAAGTTTGCATTATGGTTAAGCCAAGTGGCAAGCTATTATAAAGCCACTTGGTAATCTTAAAAAGTTTGTGGGAGATTGTCAAATAAGAAAATGTCACTTAAGAACTATATATGGAATGCCATTTATTGAAATTAAATTGAAATAAGAATTTTTTTTTGAAAATATAGTTCAATCACTGTACTAATATTTTCTAATTGAATTTTTTATTTGGAAAGTAAAGAATTTTGATATCAATAGTATTTGGATTCCTTTCCTAATATCAAGTGAGAAGAACATATCCTACCGTAGTCTAATGTGCAATTTTAATTTATTTGAAAAATTCAATACTTTTTAATGAGTTGAAGATAAATATATTTTAAGGTATTAACCTAAAGTTCAGAATGTAGACATTTTAAAAATTTATTTATTTTATAATGGATAATCCAAAGTATTTGTTTTAGACTAAGTTTTTTTTTTTAATTTTAAACAAGTATACAATAAAAATAATTTTTTTAAAGGCTAAATGCTTCAACAAAAATAAAAATACCGTTATATTTTGGTGAAGTACTATATAGTTTGATCATATGAGCTTTTATTTTTGTCTATTATTGAATAAAACACTAAATAAAAAATTAAATATCTATATCTATATTATATTAAAAGGAGAGTTGTGAAGCACGTGGTTGAGCCAAGTGGCAAGCTAAAAAGAAGCCACTTGGCAATTTTAAGACAACATTAAAAATTTAAATTATAAATGGAAACATAATTAATGAAAGTAGTTTAATAACTCTTATACTCAATCTAAATAAATCTTTGACAAATCTAATTTATATATCAACATTTAAATTTATATTTACATGTATATCTATATTGATCCACTCATAGATTATTTTTCTATATTAGCTAGAAATATGAAGGTAAAAAATTAACTAAAAATTATAACAGAAAAATATATAAAAAAATATAGAAAAGACGTGGATTGAGATAACATGTGACTATTTATACTTTGGAGTAAGCTAAAATAAAATTAAAATTTACTTAAGATATTAAAGATTATTAAGTTTAAAAATTAAATAAATTCAAGCGGTAAAATAAAATCGTACATAAAGTATATAAATTATTTATAAGTAAGAAATAAATTAAATAATAAGTAAAAAATATTTTAAGAACAAGAATAATAATCTCATATTAATATTGATAAATCAGGCAAACGAATATTTTATACGTAAATATTACTACAACATTCAGTATAATGGGTTCAAGCAATTAAGAAAATATATTTTTCTGATTAATATTGAGTGCAATTAGTTTAAGTTTGAAACTGCGTTCCAATTTAGAAAATAGAATGATAAGAGTTATTTGAATTTGAGATGAGATTTTTTTTTATTTCATAATTTTTTTTATTTTGGAAAATATTACGGATAGAAATAAAATGATAGTAAATATATTACTACATACATATAATATGTTCAAACAATTAAGAAATTATTTTCTAATATTAAAATAAAAATTTAAGAATATCAAATAATTTCCTGATATAGGTAATTTTATTAATGAAAATTAAGAACTAAATTTATATCTTAAAGCTAAAAAAGGAAATTTAACTGCATCTAAATCAAAAATAATTATAAAAGAACTCAGTACCTTTGGAACATAATCATCAAATAACTTATATATTAATATCTTAGTCTACATCAATTTTATAATTTAAAATAAAATATGATATTATTTTGATTATAGGTAAAAAGTTAATGTAAAAAATCATTAAAATTTATAGTAGGGAAGAGAATGCATAAAAATAGAGATAGTGTGAGGATACTTATACCTTGAATTAATTAGAAAAATTAAATTATATTTAATAATATTACAATAAATTTAATTGATTTAAAAATTACGAATGAGAGGATACAAGCATAAAAATATACCAAATTTTATGAATAATTTTTTTATATATATTAAAGACTGTTAAAAGAATAATAAGCAATACATTAATTTAATTATTAAGTTGATAAAATATTATATGATAGTACAATAATATTAAATAATAAATAAAACAATAACTATAAGAAAAAAAGAATTTGTGTGCAAATAATGTGATGAATAAGACATATTTAACTTTTAGATAAAAACAAAGTGATAGTAAGAAGTTTGTTAAAATAATATGATCTATTGTGCTCAAACAAGACATATCACAACATGATATGTTTAGTATTCTAATATTGACAGCGAAACGAAATGCAAGACTAAAATCAAGGGATTAGGTTGCAACAACTATAAAAAAAAATAGGTTATGCGCTATGAGATTTGAACAATAATTTCATATCCTACTTCATAATTAATATCTAATACTATATAATTCTTATCTGAGATGTTTATATTTTAAGGTTATTTGCACATGATTCAAGCAACCGATATCACAATTTAACATGATTTATGTCCGCGCATCGCACGGATACTAGTTAATGAAATATAGCAGTCACAGATGAGAATGGGCGTTTTCTCAATCTTGGTAGAAATATTGCCAAGTAGTACTTTATCCACCACTCAACTAACTTATCCAAAATTCAATTCCGATAGGTCCTCTCCTCTCCCCCCCCCCCCCCCCCCCCCCCCCCCCCCCAGACACCTCACTTCGAAAAGGAAGGGGACATTTGGAAGGGTGGTGGTAATTGTCTCCAGTCAAACATTCTAATCCGACAAATCTGGAAAAGAAATAGATCTAAAAAATGGATTTCGAGATCTGTTGTATTTTAATGTTTCTTTCTTGCAATGTTACTTGTCATAAAGACAAAACATGGTTTAGCAGATACACCAGACAGTGATACTAAAACCTCTCAGAACCAATCACTTATGCAATAGCTTCTTGCTCCCACAATAGGGTGGGGGTCCTTATTGCTCTTTAGCCAGCGAATCTTGTGGTATGGAGGTCACATACACTCATAATTCACTAGTTTTTTTTCGTTGTATACTTACATGTGTCCACTGCAATATGACGAATACGAGTTATCTGTCACATTATTGGAAATGATAAAGAAGAGTCACACAGATAGTAATTTACAATTAAGCTCTTAAAATTAAGATATTCCTATCGTTCAACTTTATCGCTTGCAGTCCATATTTAGTGGAGGACCCTTGTTTTCAAGGTTTCTGAGTGCTCGAGGAGGTGCGTCTACTACAATTAGAGTATCTGACATTGGTTGAGAGGATTTATTGTCTCCTTATTATCACTTTTGGGGTTGAGTTTGACCTAAAGTTCATCTTCTTTTTACGGCGATAGAAAGGTTAGTCTTATCCGCGGTTTATCAAATATTAGGGTCTCATGTTATGTTATTCTTGCTCGAGATATCATTACATTGTAAAGGTACAAATTCCAACATTTTTAATGGTTTAACAATTATAATAGATATGAACAGTCTGAATGGAGAGAGTTTCTGGCATCTCTGGATGTATTATAGTATACATCACATGTGAGAGACCGTAGGACTGAACTAGCTGGACTATGATAGAAATCATGATGTTACTTCGTGCTTTTCATTTTTCTTTTCCGCATAACTAATACATGTATAAGTTATAAGGGAATCTATGTATTATTTATGCAGGTAGAAGGCGAAATAACTTATACATATATTAGTAATACTCGTATTAAAATACAAAATGACAAGAATACTCTTTATAACTTATATTATTTTTGTATAAAAATATATATTTAAACTATACTAATAATTTGAATAAAATAAAGTAAGCTAATAATAAATAACCCTCACATTACATTTATATTACTAATCCTTATATAACTACCGCATAGTTAATCCTCGCATAACTAATCCCAACATAACTCAACCTTGCATAACTTATTCCTACATAACTAATACATGCATAACTATTCCCTGCATTACTTAGTCCTGCATAGCTAATACCAGCATAACTAATACATGCATAACTCTAATAAGCAACCAAACTCCCCTTAATACATAAACTTAGTGTAGGTTGAGATAGGGATCTCGTCAAGTAAAGGAGGATTCAAAATTTAAATTATTATAATCAGAGAGGCTGTGATTTATAAGACATATACGTTTTTAATATCTTGATTTCTCCATCAAATTGAACTGTAGTTGTGAAATGAAGTGCTAGCCAACATAGGATTTGACATTTTCCATTTTCTTTACCAATTTAAATATTGCATGCGACATTCTTGAGATTAATGTATTTAACTTTTGAAGCAATTAAATTTGTGTTTAGTTACGGTTACTTAACAAATATCATATAGATATATAACTTTTTTATAACCGATGACAGTGTAAATTCTTTAACGCAATTAGTGTATATATATCCTAGATTGCTTATCATTTATTATAGGTTATTAATGAAAAATTATAAAATAGAGTTACTAGAAAGGAGTATCTTCTAAGTGATTTGATTGTGCAGATAATTTTTACATCATAAGTATAGATTTTAAACTCTTTTTTTCAAGCTAAAATTGTGATAGGTATACCAAGATTGTGTTGTGCTGCCTCTACTTTTTCCAAATTAAAGCTTAGCTAACCCTTTTAGTTCTCTAAATTAGTTTCTTCACGTATTTTAGTGGCTACTAGAAGTAGCAAACACTAGTAGTAGAGCATCATGCAAACGAAATGCACTTCATTACTATTTTCGTATGATTTAGGGTAATGTTGGAGTGGTCAAATGTTATAGTAATAAATAGGGGCAAAATAGTAAGAAGAGTTTTTATCTAGAAAGACTTTGTTATATATATAATTGAAGGAACACAGTATACGAAAGTACGAAAGATCAGTTCACCATTTCATTTTACTAACTAGTTTTAGGATACGACGTTCTGTGCGTGTACCCAAATAAATAAACGTAAGATCTAAAAAACTTATATAATAGATATTTGACGTGCAATCGTCGGGTATCACTAAAGTATTTTTAAATTTTGATCTTGTGTTAAAGATTATAATGATGGTAGTTATAGAAAATTTATATTTATTAGCATATTTATTTAAATGCGCATTGACATATTGTACGTAAATTTTATAAATAGAAGGAGCGTAGTTTGCCCGTAAAATGGTACATTTGAATTTATACGTGATTTATAGACAAGTGAATCGGTTTGATCCAAAAATAATAGATGGACTAGACAAAAATGTAAGATTAGCCTTGAAATTGAAATAAAAATGGCAGATTTCTTAGTCCCGGGCGCAGAGCTTCCGGAGGAAGTAAGAGCAATATAAATAAGAAAGAAAGTAAAATGTTATTGAGCATTTGATAGAATACAATGTATGCTTGTCAGAAAATTCGTGTCCCCTACAACGATAATAGAGCTCACTATTTATAGTTACACCTAGAGAATAATGTCCTAGGATCAAGCCCCTCTTAAATGACAATTATGAGAGCCATTGGAGAATGTGTAATGGTGGGCAGTGAATACCATATTCTCTGTAACGGATCATGCACTTAATGCTATAGAATATTTTTTATTGAATGCTACCGGATGTCAGGCATTTATTTTGCCGTTATGAATATCATTCTCTCCGATGACAAGAGAGATCACTGCCTTCGGGTCCAGGTGTCTTCTCTCTTCGGCTCCACGTGTCGCTTTCTCATGCGATCATTAAATAAGAACATATTTTACCCCATACAGATAGTCCCTCTGCTTTTACAGTGGCATAACTTTGTGTCACAGGGAAGTTGGTAGAGATACCTTTTCTTGGCGGGAAATTCTCTGACCCCCTCTGAAAAGTTTCTGATGATTGATTAGATGCACGTCTCTTTGCATGTAATGCCCCGAACACGCGTCATCCCACGATCCAATATCACTTTTGCCGGTTATCGAGGTAATTATGGCCACAATTTTAGCCGCTTATTACTTTACTTATACGCAACTGCTACATCATCTTCGCCGCCGCAGCTGCCCGAGAGGATGATGTCCCTCTTCCCTATCCTCAGTTTACGGGAACCTGGGGAAAAATTATGCTGCCCTCTCTGAAGATCATCAAAGGAGGAGGGCGATACTCTCTCGGTGTCTACCAGATGCCACCTGTTGTCCCGGTCGGTGGAACTTTCAAAGGCTCTAGAAAAAGATAGGGAAAAAAGTACAAATTCTCTCGAGAGAGTGTTTGTTGAGCAATGCCATGCACGGCGCAGCGGCTGTATAATATTTATTTCCTTTATTTCTTCTATCTTTGTTATGGTAGTGTTTTGAATTTGCAGTTTTGTTTTGTATGCCAACTTCCTTGCTTCTGAAGGTCTTCAAAAGATGATTCGTGATAAAGAGGAACTTACCTCTGAGCGGGATCAAATTTCGGCCAAGCGAGACCAGACTACTGCTCGCCTCTCAGAACTGGAAGCACGAGCTGCCGAGGGCGTTGAGTTGGAGGCTTGGTTGCAGCAAAACGAGCAAGAAGTAATGACCCTTAGCCAAGAGGTTTCCCCGTTGAGGGCTCAATTTGAAGAAGCTAGGGCCAGATGGGTTGATCCATAATGTCGTTCTTGTTGCATCCGATCGCGAGGCTGCCCCCGCTGAAAGATTGAATAATTTGGAGGCGACCTTAATCTCCAAAACGAAGAGCTTGCTGCTGCCGAGTAAAGTATGTACGGTTGGGGGAGAAGCATAAGAAGATCATAGAGCATAATAAAATCTACAGCTCCACTGTCCGTGATTTTGATGTCAGCCTTAGATCCATGAGATCCGCGTGGGACAACCTTTCTGGTAAGGTTGACCAGCTTAAAGAAGAACTTCAGTGCCGAGCGGATTCCCTTATTGAAAAAACATATGTTATGTACAACATGAGGAGAAAAACCTTGAAAGAGCCCAAAACGAGTGTCATTGACTTTGATGCCGAAATCTCTAAGGCCCGTGAGCTGTAATTAACTGCAAAAGGGGTCTTCCGGTCTAGCCTGATGCTACCAATTCTTCTGGTTCTGGTTCTGAGTTCTCGGGAACTGAAGAAGAACCAGAAGGTGATGATGTTGAAGGCCAAAATGATGAAGGCAAAGATATCGAACCGGTGGCGGATCTGCCCACTTCTCCTGGAGGCATAGATGCTTCTCTTCCTTCGGGTTCCGTAGATGCAACAACTTAGTTTTTGCTTTCTTTTTCACACTTTTTTTACTTGTGATGTTTGGCGCATTTATTGTAAATAGAGACACTTTTTCGTTCAAGCATAAGTTTTCATCTTTGCGTCCTTTTGTTTAAGTAATTGCGCAAGTTTGCTCTTTGCGTCTTTTTTTGTTTAAGTGTTTGCACAAGTTTTACTGTTTGCGTCTAATTATGCAAGGCTTGGGTGTATTTTTACCCGAAAGTATTTGGATTTTGGGAATAAGTTCTTTCGAAATCAACCCTTTAACGTGACATTTGTCATAAGAGAGGGCCCTCTTATGTTTATGATTCTCTTGAAGAGACGTCTCCTGTTCATTACGACACTAACATTTGAAGTATTTGTTTAAATTTCAAATGATGAAATCAATTCATCGTTCGAACAAGAAACAAGATAGAAATAAAAGGACTTTACTTCATTCCTTCCATTTTCAAAAGTACATAAGCATTCGTTGTGCTAAAAAGAAATTGCCATTTTTTGTGGCTAACTTGTACAACTTGTTGCTAATGGGCTGGCAGCGCAGTCCCTGGTCCTAAATACAACTATATTTTCAAGTTTCGTATTCCGGTCGAAGTGGAAGTCATTGTGTCGTATCCTCATATCATTATCCCTAGTGTTCGAATGCGAAGAATGCGAATTTGAATACTGGAAGTTTTGCTCCTTCGAGGATTCCACTAGTGAATTGCTAGATAATCTTTAGTTCGATAGCAAACTTCACTTCCTCTTAGGAATTTATTCTATCGAGCCAAGTATTATCTAACAATACACAATGGCTTGAACTTGTGAAAGGTCGAGTAATCTCTGTTCGACAACAAACTTTACTTCCCGGTAGGAACTTTGCTATCAAGCAAAAGACTATCTAACCGCTCCGTAGTGGTTCTTTGTTTGTGTGCCTTTTCATTTGAAGGTCTTATTACTGCTGCTGAAGCTTCCTTCATAGTATGCTTTCCGATGCTGCCTCGTTAAAAAAAATCCAATTGGGACAAAAACTGAACGAAGGGAAAAAGAGTGCAACACATACTTTCAGTACATACGATGTTTATCAGCAATAATATCTCTTGAGGTGTGCCATGTTCCAGTTGCTTGGAAACTTTTCTCCATTTTGATTTCTTTTTCGTATGACCCTTTCCCGGCGATAGCTAAAACCTGGTAGGGCCCTTCCCATGTTGGATCTAGCTTCCTCGTATGAGGTCCCGGGTGTTCTGAGTTACTTTCCATAAAACCAAGTCCCCTATTTTGAAATAACGGGGGTTGGTTCTTCCATTGTAATGTATCTATATTCTCTTCTTTTGGGATGCCATCCTTATATGCACCAAGTCCCTGCGTTCATCGAGAAACTCCAAAGTGCCTAACATTGCTTCAGGTCAGCTTTTTCGTTTGCCTGAAAATACCTTAGGGTAGGTTCTCCTACTTCCATCGGGATCAAGGCTTCTTACCCGTACACAAGAGATAAATGAGTCTCCCCCGTGCTCGATTTGGCCGTTGTTCGGTACGCCCGTAATACACCTGGCAGTTATTCGGGCCATTTACCTTTAGCTGCTTCTAATCTTATTTTGAGATTTTACATTATCACCTTGTTCGTTGATGTTGCTTGGCCGTTTGCGCTCAGATGATAGGGTGATGATGTGATCCTCTTGTTTTTCAAATCTTCAAGGAACTTTGTGGCCTTTATGTTTACAAATTGCGGCCCTCCGTCGGTCGATGTACTAACGACACGTAGCGTTGACATTTATCACATTTTTTAACATAAGCTTTAGCGCCTTGTTCCATCCGGGGCCAATAAGTATCCTGCCTTACTTAAATTTAATACTAAGGGATCTAGTCCTGAGTGATTTCCTCAGAGCCTTTTGTGGACTTCTCGCTTAGCGTAATTAACTTCGGAGGCTCCCAAATATTGGGCTAACGGGCCTTGGAAAGATATTCTGTACAATTGACCCCCTTGAAGCTGTATCGAGATGCTTTAGTGCGCAGTGCATGATGTTAGTGTATTGCACTTATTATATATTGTGTTTGAGCTCAAATGTTAGTGTATTACACTTATTATATATTTTATCCCTTGCAGGAAATGATTTCGAGCTATTAAGTTAATTTTGTGCTAATTTGAACAAGTTGGAGCTTTGAAGTCTGTGTAAAAGCCTAAGAAATTAAGTCGGGATCACGTTTGGGAGTCGAGGACCAAGTCTGGATGTCAAAAAGTGAGAAAAAATTACACTATCACACCGCGTCATGCGTTGTGGGGCACAGGTTGCAGGTGCAAAATTCATGCAAAGTGAAAAAAATAAGCCTCTAAACTTTCCTATTAATGCGGCGCATGGTGCGCCGTGATAGTGTATTCTCGCCCAACTTTTCCCACTTTGGCTTGGAAAGGATAGTTTCATCTGAGCCCATTCCTACATGGAATAAGTACACCAAAACATAAATTTTAGAGGACTTTTGATCTACGGTAGATTGGAGAACCATCCAAGGCAAGAAGACACAAGAATTCATCAATATTTCAACCTACAATCGGTGCAATACATGAGTTTGTATTGAATCATTAGAATTGATATTTTCTTTGTTTTTGAACCTTATTGAGATGCCATACTCCATTACTATGGAGTAATTTCTATTAGCGTGTTTAAAGATACGGTGTTTCGATGTGTTGATTAGAGATTCGATTCTTGATAATTGTTAGAATTAATTGATGGAGATTTAATTTGTAATGTGGAGTTATTTATTCTTTTGCTTAATCGAAAGAGGAGTTTGATATTGAATTTCTTCACATCTTATGCTCTAGTTTAAATTTGTGATTTAAATAGGTAATCAAAAGAGACTCTTGAATTGTTAATCGAACTAGAAAAAAAGGGAATATTCGTGAGAAGTTACCCTTTAGATCATAACCATCATTTATTGTTGCAATTGTTTACCGTGCTTCAATTGGATTGATTACTAAAATTAAAGTTTAATCGAAAGAGGAATATTAATTTCAAGTGTAATCTGATTAACGATTGAATTCGTGAGAATCAACAATATTATAGAGTAAATTAATTGAAGAATTGGATTTCGAGTTAGTTATCTTGCACCTGTAGTTAATTACCCTTATTCCTCTCATTGATATTTCTTCGGTTCTCATTTTCTATCTTTTTGATCAATTGTTGTTTCCTTAATTTTTTATTAGTTAATCATAGTAATAGCCATCAAATTTAATGTTAATTTTCCTGGATAGTAATCAACTGGAGATTATTCGAGCACTGTTTAAATCCAGTCCCTGTGGAAACGATAATTAATCTATACTATCTTTGATTAGCGAGCAATAATTTGTGTTGTGTTTTGCGCTCGTCAATAGACGATCTTCGAGGGACCGGGTTTTTCCTTAGGAACGGGCTGAAGGACGTGTCAGAGGTTTCTAGATGGAAGACATGTTTGCTACCTATGGAAGAACTGATCGCGACCGAAATAACAGACCGTTACAGGACAAGGAAGCATCAGGTTCTCGAGATCTTTCCTATCACAGACTTTCAAAATACAACTTCAGCATTAGTGTAGTAGCGTTGGTATCGGCTATGAGAAACATTAAAGAAGCACGTTTCTCGAAGCCGATGAGGTCCGATCCCAACTATATGGATCCTAATTTGTGGTGTGAATACCACAGGATGAACGACCACGGAACTGAGGACTGGTGATATCCTGCGCAAAGAGGTGGCGACGCTACTGAAAAATGTCCATCTCAGGGAATTCCTAAGTGACAGAGCCAAAAACAATTACGGTCTTAATTGTGATAACACAGAGCCCTCAAAAAACTAGAAAAAGACCCCCACACCAGACGATCAACATGATTTTAAGGGGGAAAGAGATTAACATGGTTACATTCTCGACAACAAAAAATGTGAAGGTAACAGTAACCCACGGCAAGTGGCTCCGGGAAGTCGCTGAGGACGATATAACTTTCACGGAGAAAGACGATGACGGATTATTGTTACCGCACTACGACGCATTGGTAATTTCTTTAAATGTATTAGATCTTAAAATCAAACATGTTCTGGTGGATCCAGGAAGTTCGGCCAATATCATACAATGGAGGGTATTGGAGCACACCAAACTTATCGGAAGCATCATTCCGGCCACAAAACTACTCGTTGTGTTCAACCTCGCAAGCGTGACAACGCAAGGAGAGATCATGATGCCCACAAATGCCGAGGGGGTGATGAATTTGACCCTTTTCGAGGTTGTGGATGGAGATATGGGTTACAACATTATTCTGGGAAGACCGTGGTTGCACGAGATGAAATCCATACCATCAACGTATCATCAGTTGCTCAAATTCCCAACTCCCGAGGGGATTAAACATATGAAAAAGAACAACCAGCGGCAAGGGAGATGAGTGCGGTTTCGGTCTCCAGTAGCAACGGAAACGAGCATGCAATATAGCAATTACACGAACCAACGCTTGCTACCGAATCAAGTGAAGTTAACCAGGGGAAGAAGCGTCGGAATCTTATCAGGTGCCAAGATAATTCTAGGTACCAGAAGGGACGGACACAACGAAGTCCATATTAGAGGAGCTTGAGCAAGACTGCACCCCGAGCTCAGGTATGGATTTATTAAATTTATTAAGTTTAATGCCGATTGTATTGTGTGGTCGCATGCAGATACGACAGGTATCCTGACGGAAGTGGCTGTACACAAGCTAAGCTTGGATCTCAGCATTCCTCCGGTAAGACAAAAGAAACGTCATATTTCCGATGCAAGAAATAAATTCATCAAAGAAGAGATAACCCGCTTACTTGATATGGTTTCAATCCGAGAGGTAAAGTATCTAGACTAGCTAGCTAACGTAGTAGTAGTTCCTAAGAAGAACAATAAATTTTGCATGTGCGTAGAGTATTAGGATTTGAATAAGGAGTGCCCAAAGGACTCGTTCCCACTGCCAAACATTGATCAAATGATTGATGCAACAACCGGGCACGAGTTAATGAGTTTCCTCGATGCTTATTCCGGGTACAACCAAATTAAGATGAACTTGGAGGATCAGGAAAAAACTTCATTCATAACAAATTTTGGCACATATTGCTATAATGTGATGCCCTTCGGGCTAAAGAATGACTGAGCCACTTATCAACAACTCGTAAACAAGATGTCTGAAAAACAGATATAGAAAACCATGGAAGTTTATATAGGCGATATGATTGTTAAGTCTTTGAACTCAGGTGATCATCTTATGAACTTGTAAGAAACCTTTGACATCATAAGGATGCATAACATGAAGATTAACCCCGAGAAGTGCGCATTGGGGGGCAGCTCCAGAAAATTCCTAGGATTTCTTGTGTCACAAAGAGGGATTGAGATCAACCACGATAAGATCAAAGGCATCGTAGACATCCCGGACCAGCTATCAAGCGTAAAATGGGTTCAAAGGCTCACTAGGAGATTGGCCGCTTTGAGCGGGTTCATTTCTCGGTCATCAGAGAAATGCCACTATTTCTTCGTGCTGCTAAAAAAGAAGAACAACTTTGAATTGACCCAGGGATGCCAGCAGGCTTTGAGGGATTTGAAAAGGTATATGTCAAGCCCTTTTTTTTATTATCAAAGCCGTAGGAAGGTGAAAAATAATAATTTACCTAGCCGTCTCAAAGGCAGTGGTATGCGTCATTTTTGTCTGTGAGGACGAAGGTACGCAATCTCCCATTTATTACGTTTGTAGAATTTTAACGGGAGAAAAAACTCACTACCCGCATTTGGAGAAGCTGGACTTAGCTCTCGCTCGGAAGCTGAGGCCTTACTACCAATGTCACCCAATAGTTGTGGTGAACACCTTTCCACTGCGAAATATCTTTCATAAACCTGAACTCTCGGGTAGGTTGGAGAAATGGGTCGTCGAAGTGTGGGAATTTTACATAGAATATAAACCTAGGACTGCGATTAAGTCACAAGTTTTGGCCGAATTTGTGGCCGATTTCAGTCCGGGATTGCTGCCTCTGGCAACCAAAGAAGAAGTGATGGTGTCAGAATCGACACCGAGAGTTTGGACCCTATTTACGAGGGGAGCTTCCAACGTAAAAGGGTTCGGGTTTGGCATAGTATTAACCACACCTTCGGGAGAAACCCTAAGGCAGGCCATAAGAACGGGATCTTTGAAACCAAAGAGGAGCGCATGCAACAATACGTAGTAAAGGTTCAGGCTCTGCTTGCTCAGTTCCGAGAGTGGTCAATTACGCATATCCCGAGGGAAGAAAATTCAAAAGCGGATGCATTAGCAAACCTTGGTTCATCAAAGGAAATGAAGGGATCGGATACCGAGACGGTAGTATAGCTCATGCACTCGGTTCTGGACGCAGATAACTACTATGTGCTGAATATGAATAACTTGGTCTAGGACTAGAGGAAAGAGATCATTGATTATATCGAACACATGAAGTTGCTCGAAGACGCCAAGGCATCCTGGGCGCTGCGCGCCAAAGCAACACGATATAGCTTCAAAGGAGGCCAACTGTACATGAAATCTTTTCAAGGCCCGCTAGACTGATGCTTGGGAGCTTCCGAAGCTATTTATATTATGCAAGAAGCCCACAAAGAGATATGTGGAAATCATTCGGGCGTAGACTCCTTAGTACTAAAATTGGTAAGGGAAGAATACTATTGGCCCCGAATGGAACAAGACGTCAAAACTTTTGTACAAAAATACGATAAGTGTCAACGCTACGTAGCACTAGTACATCAACCAACATAACCATTGCACTCAGTTTTGGTTCCATGGCCGTTCATGAAGTGGGGAATGGATATCGTCGGACCACTATTGTCGGCCTCTAGCAAGGTACGTTTTCTTTTGTTTGGCTAAATATTTACTAAGTAGGTTGAAGCATGTCCTTATCAAAAGATCAACGAACGTGAAGTGGTGGATTTCTTATGGGAGAACATAATTTGCATATTTGGAATAACAAAATAGATAGCCTACGATAACGGGCCACAATTTGTAGGTGCAAAAATCACAAAGTTCCTTGAAGACTTGAAAATTAAAAGAATCACATCTCCGCCCTATCATCCGAGCGCAAATAGTCAAGCGGAATCAACGAACAAAGTGATTATACAAAATCTCAAAAAGAGATTGGAAGCAGCTAAAGGTAAATGGCATGCCGAACTGTCTGGAGTGTTATAGGCGTACCGAACAACGACCAAGTTGAGCACAAGAAAAACTCATTTCTCCCTTCTGTACGGAGCAGAAGCCTTAATCCCGGTGGAAGTAGGGGAGCCTACCTTGAGATATTTCAAGGAAAGTGAAGAGGCAAACAAAGAAACAATGTTAGTCAAATTGAAGCTAGTCGATTAGCGTAGAGAATCGATGTATATAAGGATGGAAACTCAAAAGCAGAGAATAGAAAGGTATTAAAATCAAAGATCCAACCTCCGTTATTTTAAAGTGGGAGACTTGGTTCTACGGAAAGTAACTCAAAACACCCCGGAGCTCAACGCAGGGAAGCTAGGTCCAACATCGAAAGTCCCCTGCCGGGCTTCAGCTGTAACCATGAAAGGTTCATATGAGTTAGAGAATAAATATGGAGAAAAGTTGCGCAGCTGGAATATGGCACACCTCAAGAGATATTATTGTTGATGAACATCACATGTACTGAAAGTTTGTTCTGCACTCCTTTTCCCTTCGTCTAGTTTTTGTCCCAATTGGGTTTTTCAGGCAAGGTTTTTAACGAGGCAGCAACGGAAAACATACTACGAAGAAGGTTTCAACAACAACAATAAGACTTTTTAATATCAAGGCACGCAAGCGAAGAACCACGCCGGAGCGGTAAGATAAACTTTGGCTCGGTAGAAAAAATCCCACCGGGAAGATAAATTTGCTATCGAGCAAAGGTTCCCCACCCCTTCACAAGTGAAAATCACTAGGGTATTGTTAGATAGTATTTGGCTCGATAGCATAAATTCCTAAGGGGAAGTAAAGTTTGTTACTGAGCTGAAGATGATCTAGCAATTCATTAGTGGAGTCCTCGAAGGTGCATAACTTCTAGTGTTCCAATTCACATTCTTCGCATTCGAACACGGGGGGATATGATATACGACAATAATGTCTGCCACGTCGATAGAATTCGAAAATCGAAAACATAGCTGTATCATTGGGACCGGGGACTGCGTGGCCAGCCTTTTGGAAACAAGTTGTACAAGTTAGCTTTTTAGCATAACGAATGCTTATGTACTGTTAGAAAATGAAATGAATAAAGTAAAGTCCTTTTATTTCTATCTTGTTTCTTGTCTGAACGATGAATTGATTTTGTCATTTGAAATTTAAACAAGTACTTCAAATGCTAGTGCCATAATGAACATGGGACGTCCTCTTCAAGAGCGTCGTAAACATAAGTGGGACCTCTCATATGAAAACCCTCACGATAAATGGTTGATTTCGGAAGAACTTGTGCCCAAAATCCAAATGTTTTTGGAGGAAAATACACCCAAAGCATTGCATAATTAAACGCAAACAGTAAAACTTGTGCAAAACACTTAAGCAAGAAAGAACGTAAAGATTAAAACTTGCATGTTCAAACAAAAAAACACAGAAATACTCATCCAATACTTGAGAAAAAGATGTTTTTATTCACAATAAATGTGCCGAAACGGCACATGTACAAAAGTTGGGAAAGAAATGAAAAGCTAAATTGTTGCATCTCTGGAATCCGGAGGAAAAGAAGCATTCGCGCTCCCAGGGGAAGTGGGTAGATCTGTCGCAGGCTCAATATCTTAACCCTCATCATTTTGGCCTTAAACACCTTCGTCCTCAGGTTCCTTTTCAGTTCCCGAGGATTCGGAATCGGAACTAGAACCAGAAGAACCGAAAGCATCAGGCCCTTCCGGGAGACCCCTTTTAGTAGTTGACTCTAGCTCACGAGTTTTAGCGATTTCGGCATCAAAGTCAATGACACCCGTTTTAGCCTCTTCCAAGATTTTTATCATCATGTGTACATAACATATATTTTTTCAACAACGAGGGAAGCCGCTCTTTCTCCAAAGTTTTAACCTATTTTTACACATGATGATCTAATGTACTTGAGGCTAACGTCGAGTTTGTGGACAGTAGAGGTGAAAAGTCTATTATGCTCAATGGGCTTATTATACTTCTCCTCCAATTGGGCATATTTCACCCCAACAACAACAAGCTCTTCAGTTTTGGTGTTCAAGGCTTCCTCCAAATTTGTCAATCTTTCAGTGGAGGCAACCTTGCGATCAGGTGCAGCAAGAATGACACTATGGACTTCATCCCGTTTGGCCTTAGCCTCTTCAAATTGAACCCTCAGCGGGGCGATATCTTTGATGAGGGTCTTCACTTCTTTCTCACTTGCTGCAAACGAGCCTCCAACACAACAGCCTCAGCAGTTATGGCTTCCAGATTTGAGAGGCGAGCAACATTTTGGTCCCGCTCGGCCAAATGTTGATCCCTCCCGAAGGTAAGTTCTTCTTTTTTCCGAATCAACCTCTAGAGGCCCTAGGAAACAAGGAAATTGGCTATAGTAGACTTTTGGATGAGCATAAGTCACACTTGATTAAGGTGATGTATCGTTTGAGGGAGTACCAATTGTATGTCAAGATGGAGGAATGTGAATTTGCAAAACAGGAGATAAAGTTTCTGGGGCACTTGGTTAGCCAAAATCAAGTGTGGATGGACCCGAACAAAGTGCAGGTCATTGTGGAATGGCATGCACCAAAATCAGTGAAAAAACTGAGGTCTTTCCTCGGGTTGGCTAACTATTATCGGAAGTTCATCGCTGGCTACTCTAAGAAGGCTGCTCCTTTAACAGATTTGTTAAAGAAGAACGTTAGGTGGGAATGGTCTGAAAAATGCAATGATGCGTTTGATGTTTTGAACGAAGCCATTGCCTCGGAACCTATATTGCGGCTTCCTGATTTTGAACTGCCCTTTGAAGTCCATACGGATGCTTCCGATAAAGCTGTGGGAGGTGTGCTGGTTCAAGAAGGTCATCATGTGGCCTTTGAAAGCAGGAAACTGAATGAAGCGGATATGATGTATTCGGCTCACGAGAAAGAGATGGTTGCTGTTATACATTGCCTGCAGATTTGGCGTGTTTATTTGCTAGGAACAAAGTTCGTCGTAAGGACGAACAATGTATCTAACACGTTTTTCAAAACTCAGAAAAAGTTAAGCCCAAAACAAGCTCATTGGCAGGAGTTCTGGCAGAATATGACTTCGTGTGGGAGCACAAGCCGGGAAAACACAACCAAGTTGCAGACGTATTGAGTCGAAAAGAAGTCTTTGCTGTTGTTTATTCAATCACAAGACTTGAGTCGATTTTTCTTGATAAGATCAAGTCTGCTGCTGTGAATGACCCAGTGTACATAAAAACAATGAACCATGTACGAGAAGGTACAGTGAGGAGGTAATGGATCGAGGACGATCTTCTCCATTTCAAAGGGGGGAGACTCGTGGTACCACTTGGTGAAGGACTGCGTCGTGAGTGGCTGTGTGTTAGGTTGCTGCCGTGCAGTGTCAATCGTGCTAAAATTGACTTCTGCTTCAAAGTCTAACGAGGGAAGTAAAGACAAGGCAAAGGAGTGGAAGAAATGTGAAAATAACAATGCTAATGAAGACAAGGGGAAGGGAAATCAAGAGGCTGGAACTAATGCAAGGAGCAGGGCAGAAAATTTGGTGGCTGTTACATATGTGATGGGCCACACCGAGCAAGAGACTGCCCAAAGAAGGCAGTGTTGAATGCTATGACTGCCGCGGATAAAAGGGCTGCATTAGAGGCAATGACCAACAACACCAAAGTGGTTGGAGTGAATGCAATTGTGGTTGATGTAGGACTCATAAATTGAGCTAACCTCGATGAGGACGTCGAGTTTCAAAGGGTGTGAGTAGTTTGTTAGCCCTCCGTCAATTGAGATCTACTTGACAACGAGAGTGTTGTCACAGGGCAGCAAGAGTGTTGCCAAGCTAAGGTGCATGAGCATCACCAAAGTTAAAAAGGGAAACGGGCAAGTGATGGCCAAGGCGTCGACGAAGGCAAGGCAGCTTGGCTAGGGCTTGACAATGAGTTGCGGGCTAAGGGTGACACTTGATACTAATAAATTAAAGACATGAGAAATGACAAAGGAAATGAAGAGTGTACCGCTGCAGCGTTGCATTGTTCAACAAGCACTCTCTCTCGAGAGCCTGTATCTATTCCTAATCTTTTTCTGAAGCCAAAGGCTTCCGATAGTTAGCAAGTTCCACTGCCTGGATAGAAAATTACATCTGGTAGAGACGGAGAGAGTAACGCTTCTCCTTCTTTGCGGATCTTCTGAGGGGGCAGCAAAATTTTCCCCCAAATTCCCATGAACTAGGAACTAGGGGAGAGAAACATTCGCTTCTCGGACATATACGACCAATGGAGATGATGTAGCGGTTGCTGGTGAAGAGTTGGTGAATAGGAAATGAAGCTGATGGAGTTGAAGGATGAGAAGCAGTTGCGGAAAATATGGTGCTGGTTGTTGGTTGCTCGTCAAACGAACATGGTTGGGACCCGTTACTCAGCCCCACAATACCGGGCAAAATGAAGGAGACTCAGAAATGAGAGTTGACATTTTCCATCATTTCAAACTCGCCCCTAGAGCGCCGAGGCATCATCCTTGACTGGTGTAACTAACTCAACAGATTGAGCAGTCTGTTGAGTTGAGGAAGGTCTTCGTCTTCTGTGTAGAGAAGCCCCATCCTCGTCGGCTTCTCCATCATTGTCAATCATCACGGTATCTATGGTCGGCCCAGGCGGAGGGATCATCATATGACTTTCAGAGACGACTGGGGGGCATCGTTATTCGCCCTCATATTCTTTCCCCTGGTCTGGGAGGAACGCCTTCTTTTTGATTTCTTGTTCTCTGGCTGGGGACTCCGAGAAGAAGCACTCGCACCAAAAGCAAGCCCAGAGACGTCTATTTGTGAAAAGCCTTTTGCAGCAGCTTCCTCGCACAAGCAGGATCAACCAAAACATCCTCCTAGGGGACGACAACTGATCCCTGGGGTAGACCTATATTCAATAAGAGAGAAGAATCAAACAACTTTCTTATAAGAAAAGGTACGGGCAATATGAGTTTAACTTACCATGATTTTTGGCCTTCCACCTATATTTCAGGGATAACTCTGGGTTTCGGGCGTAGAAACTTCCAAAATTTTCTGAACCCATTGGTCCAAGACCTCAACCCTAGGGGGAACCCATTGAGTCGCTGAGACGGGTAAAGGAAGAAAAGTCAGTAATAATGAGGAATGGTCTTTAACAGAAGCAAAAGCAGACTATATACTTACGAGTGTGGTTCCACAATTCTGAGTAAGACGGAGCCGAGACCGGAATGATGTCACTGGTGGCAACTAAAATAAATTGTTCCATGTACCGACGATCGTTATAATCATCCATGCTGGATAGCAGTGCATGGTGGAATCACTTGCTGAACTTAATCATCCCCCATAGAAGTTCTTGGGGGAATAAAGGTTCATCACGTGAGCTAGGAATAGCTCCTCCCCTATTTCCTGGCACAAGCACTGAAGACAAGCAACCGTCCTCAACACGGAGGAACTCACATGTGCCAAACATACCTGGCAGCGGAGGCAGAACTCCACAAGCACAGATGGAAGAAGGATATCGACCAACGACCCATGTACGAGGTTAGCAGAAGGAAATTTATCTTTGAAGTATTTGGTTGTGACAAAACTTCTGTGGATGATAGTGCTCACTGTAGGATGAGCAGCTTCATCGGCTTTGCTTTTGTTCTTTGAGGGACTGAGATTTTTTGAAGCAGACGCCATTCTATGTTAGAGAAGAAGGAAAAGATTTTCTCTTATAAAGAGAATTATAGAAAGGTTCAAGAACAGAGTACAAGTTGAATGAAGAGAGTTTGGAGAATTATGAGGTTGTGAATAAAGGAGATTGATGCGTATAAGCAAAGGTTTAGGCAGCTAAACTCGTGGCCATAATTACCTCGATAGCCGACAAAAGTTATGCTGAATCGTGGGATGACACGTGTTCGGGGCATTAAATGCGGAGAGACGTGCGTCTAATCAAGCGTCAGAAACTTTTCAGAGGGGGTCAGTGAAATTTTTGCCAAAAAGATTCTTTCTACCAACTTTCCGGTGACACAAAGTTATGTCACCGGAAAGTAGGGGGACTATCTGTATTGGGTAAAATATGTTATGTTAAGTGATTGCATAAGGTAGTGACACGTGGAGCCGGAGGCAGAGGATAGCTAAAATCGAAGACAACCATTCCATTTGTTACAGGAAAGAATGGTGCTCATAAAGATGAAATAAATTCCTACCACCTAGTAGCATTTAATGGAGAATATTCTACAACATTTAGTACACTTCCCATTATAAAAAAAATTCATTCATGCCCGTCGTTACACATTCTTCAATGACCCTCATAATTGACATTAAAGAGTGACATGATCCTAAGACCTTGTTCCCTAGGTACAGCTATAAATAGTGAGCTCTATTATCATTGTAGAGGACACAAATTTTTTTGGCAAACTTACGCTACACTATATTCAAAGCTTAATATAATTTTTATTCTTGCTTTATGATTTCATTGTTGTTGTGCCAGAAGCCCTGCTCCTGAAACTACTGTTTCTGCTATTCGTCCCATCTCAAGGCTAAGTATTACATATTTATCTTCTTTTTTTTAATTATTTCAGGATCAAATTCGCACACTTGCCTAGAAATCACGTATAAATTCAACTGTACTATTTTACAGGTCAACAATAATTTTCACATATCGAAAGTCAAATTAGTAAGGTAATAGCCAACTAAGAGCAAACAACAACAAAAGAATTAAGAATAATTTACGCAATCTTGTGATAGGCTGAAGAATTTAAGTACTGAAAATGACATGAAAATCAACTATTTTTTATTTATTTGTTTCGTCTTCTAAGATTGTAGCAATTGCCATAAAAACTATTGTTAATTCTATGACCTAATAAGTATATCATAATTCTTCAAAGAATTATCAAATAAAAAAAAGTTAAAAAAATACTTTCATTATAATTCTTCAAAGAATTATCAAATGATACAAATTAAAAAATTAATTAGAAATTTGCAAATAAAGAGGTTGGCATATTTTATACTTTAACATAATTTGCCTATTTAAAAATCTTTTGGTAAGGATATCAATTTAACTCAATAAATCTTGTGATCCGGCCCTTTTTGTTCTCCAGTTTTGAGTTTAATTTTTGAAAATGAACTATTTTTTGTATTGTTTATTTGTGTTTGAAGCGGAGATGAGTATCCTTCACAGTTTTGACTTTTACATAATCATATAATTATAAGATTTATCGTTTTTACATAGATGTACTATTCGCCTTATACCATCATTACTTGCTATTAGTATTTCCTTAGTTGTTATCACTGCATATTTTGTACCGTTATTACTTGCTATCATTATTTCTTTCATCTTCTCTTTTGTTATCTTGGATTTAGTTTTCTAAATATCTTGTATGGTTATTACTTGATATCATATTAGTGCTTCTTCCATCTTTTCTTTAGCCGAGGGTCTATTAGAAACATTCTCTCTGCCTTTCTAGGATAGGGTAAAACTGCGTACATCATACCCCACTTGTGGGAATACACTGGGTTGTTGTTGTTATACACAAATGTATTATTCACTTCAAACAATGAAAATAAACAAAAGATATATGTGGAGGCAGCTGAGAAATTATTAGTATGGTAATTATGTAATATATTTTACCTCGTCAGCTGAGAAATTAAGAAATAATAAAAAAGAAATTCAACCAGTCATTCTTATAAGTGGCAATACTTTAACTTTCTTCATAGTCAAATGGCCGCAGCTATTTCCATCTTATAGTGACATACATACAGTTGGAATTATAGGAATTTGATGCAAGTTGGGGCTTTAAGTGAAGCATAACTAGTGGATGAAAAGAGAGGATAGTGAGAGTCTGAGCCTAAATTTTAATTTAATAAGTCTTCAAATCTTTAGGTTCTTATCACTAATTTTATTACACTTTTGAAATTATGTATTTTTATAAGTGTATTTACATTTCGTGTCAAAATGGCTCTGGAGGCCCATAAGGAGGGGGCGTTCACAACCTGTCCTTGTAAGTATAAATAATGACCAAGGATCATGTAGTCTATCTTTGGATGAGATTTCTGATCTATTAAAGCGTGGGCCGTTGCTGTTGTGTAGATTTTTCAATCCTCATCTCTTTTTTTCCTTTTGTCACTCTCTTTCTCATCTGGATATTATTACTAACATTGTTTCTTTTATATTGTTTTGCTCTTAATATTTTTACTTTTGTATTTTTCAAACTTATTTTGAGACAGAGGTCTACCAAAAAGACAACCTCTCTAGTCTCTACATCACATGAGGTACGGTAAAGTCTGTGTACATCCCACCCTACCCAGATCCGTCCACTTATAGTATCACACTGGTATGTTATTGTTGTATACTAATAATTTAAAAGAGTTGTTATTTGTCATATTTTTAAAATCATAATAAAATAATTATTTTGTAAATGAATCTAGTGTAAAAGTTACATTCTACATAAAGAAAGTAAAATCTAGGTTACACTTTGTTGATATCTTTTTGTGGGTCTTGCACAGATTGAGTTAGCTGTCATTCTTGACCCCACCATCCCACATGTATACTCTCTATTTTAGCCCATTCTTTGCTTAATTTGCCCCCTATTTATATTACACTAGCTCCTTCATACTTGAAGAAACAAAAGAGGAATTAAAAGAAGAGAGTTGTATTGTTGTGTTGTAAAAGATTAATGGAAGTAGAAGATGATTTGTTTTTTGCAGATTTGAGCAAGCAAATCTCTCTTTTAATAATGGATGATGATGAAGATGTAAACTCTTCAGCTAATTATCGCCCTTCTCCTCACTCCCTTCAGGTACCCTACCATACATATGTTTGAGTTTCCCCTCTTTTTCAATTCTCTCCATTACTTTTGATTCCAATAAATATCAATACACCTACAGACTATTACTTTGAGTAAGACAAAACATGTACCTAGTGCACTGATTTTTTACATATAAAAAGCTAACCAATTTTTTAACAATTATAAAAGAATACAGTAAACTCGATAACTTTTTGTTTTGTGGCACTCTTTGCTGTGTTTGTGCTTTTATGGAAGGGAATGACTGGTTTGGTATTCGCATGAAATAAGTACGTTAGAAGGATAAAAATTTTGATCTGGTCCGTAAAGATGGAGAATAACCAAAAATATAAGAATAAATTAAAAAATAATCTCAGCCCTTCGTAGTTATAGAGGCACGTGTCATCTATCTAAGCTAAAAGTAGTGGAGCAGAGCCGAACCCCGAATTACAAGTCTTTTTTCTTGTTCAAGTCGTCTTTCTTTTTTTCCCCTTCAATTTTTCTTTCAAATTTATCTAAATTTTTTTACTGTTAAGTCAACTTTACATGTTATAATAAGTAACCTATTTAATTTACAAATCTCATTTTTATTAAGGATTATATGTAATTGTAATTTCTTTACACGAGAGTATATAAGTTAAACTCTTTTATTTTCTTGTCCATTTTTCCATCCCATAGTTCTCTCTTTTCTTTTTAATTTTTCGTGGGTACTCCCTCTCTTTAAAAAATAGTGAATCTTTTACTATTTTGGGAGTCAAATAAGATTTTCTTTGACCATATTTTTAAATATTTTAGATTTGTAACTTATAATATTTTTTATGCAATTTCTAAATATATAAATTTTATCTAAAACAATATTAAGAATATATATCATAATTCACATAAAAAATTAGTCAATGTGACCCATAATGAAAGTAATCCTTATATCTCAAATTTCAGCTCTATTAAACTTGGGAGTTTTGTCTTTTGTCTTTAAAAAATTTCAGGTATTTTCACAAGTAATCCATCCAGCTATAAGAACACCATATGTAAATGAGCAGAATAATAGAAGAGAAAGCAAAGGAACTGGAGTTTTTATCCCTCGTTCTTCACATCCAAGAAGATCAAAAAACAGACAAGGCAGACATTTTTCGTCAAACACCAAGATCCAAGGACATACCGAAAGAGAGCTTAATCAAGTCACTTATAACAATAGCCTACCTTATTATAATTCACAAAATCCTAGAAAATTTTCTTAAATTCAAGAATTTACATAACTATTAACTGAGTATAGAGGGATATCCTTTTAATTTGTAGTAATATGTTTTAGAGAGGTTCAGCCCAAGGCGCAAAAGTGCCTCTCTTTGTTAGTGGGAGTTGATTATTGTTTCTAAGTTTGATACTGTGTAAGCTTCTCATGGTTGATTAAATACAATTATTTCTTTTAATTCTGGTTCTTTCTTTATCCCCCCCCCCCCCCCGTCCATTGTTATATAGAAGGGTTACGTTTAATAGATTTTTCACGCAACTCAGATAAAGGTAACAGGAATTAATGGAGAACAAGAAAAATAGTCATGGAGCGTAGGAGGAGCCAATTGTGTGAATATTGTTAGTAACCTGTATTTGTAAAATAATTCTGGAGGATATTAAATAACATAAGCAGAAATGTAAATGAAATAACAAAACCAATTCGAGCCCACTGAATTCACATTGTTTCCTTAAGGAATTTAATCCCCTCCTAGTACCCAAGGTTATGGATTATTTCCTCCCAGGATAGAACGAATTACACACTGGTATAGTAGTACTTCAAACCCCAGTGTTTCAGCGAACTCAAAGTTCGGTAGCAAATCACACTTACTGTTGCTTTCTTTGAAGTTAAAAGTATGCAGAAAGAAGGAGGAGAACTCAGAAATTAGTATGTAAAATCTGAGAGAATGGACTTGTATTTATAGCCAAAGTTGGGCTGAAATCTGAAGAGGTGCAACTCTCCATAATGGCTGTTTTTGCAAAAACGCCCATAAAGTAAATGCCATGACATAATTGGCTATTTACTCAATAATAAAGAGGGAAAATTGAAGGGTAGTTAATTTTCTGTTACAAAACAGAAAACTAAATATTGGATAACTGAAATGGATTTAATATTAATCTTTATTTTAATATTAATATTTTGTTATTAAAATAAATATTTAATAACATTTCTGTTAATATTTACTATTAACAAATAAATTTGGTCCAAAAATTAATCAATCGATCATTTGACCAAATCTGAAGCCGAAGCCGAAGCCGAGGCCGAGCCGAACCGAGCGAGCGATGACGACGGCGCGAGGCTTGCCTTCTTCTCAACTCTTTAAGAGCTAGAAGAAGTGCAATTGCTTATATACCCATCAAAAATCTTTTCCTCTTCCCATGTGGGACAATCAAGGAGGGAACTCAAATATTACTCAAATATTTCATTTTCCCCTCCATTTCTCATACCCTATTTTAAGCAGTAATAAATCATTAATTTCTTAAAACCCCAACAATCCCCCGCATGAATGGATAATGGCTATATCACGGAAATATGCATGAAAAACTGTGTGATTCACGAGCAAGGATTAATTGCATCTGGATAAGTAGGTTTCCCTTTGAACTTTCTGTGGTGAACTTATGTCGGATATACTCGATCAATCGGTAGATTTGATATCTTTGCACCGTCGAACTTTGGTGTATACCTAGACAACCACAAGTAACACAACCAACCCTCAACCTCCTTTGGTTCTCATTGTTGTGTTCGTTTCAGCCATGAACATCGCCTGGTCTCATAAGTGCATAGAGAACTGGCCTTGCAAAATTCTCCTTGAAGCGACTAACACTTCACACTTACATAGGTGATTCCTAAACATGTCATCCTGTAGATACACTATTTGATATACCCCGTATCAAATTTAAAAATCATTAAAATGCCTTAATGTTTTATCCTTGATACTGAACATTGTCTCATCACGAGAATGGACCAAAAGTTTAGTTGACAATGTTAAACCGTCATTAATGACTTTGTTTGATCTCCTTGAACCTAGATCTTGGGATCTCCAGTCTTCTAGGTAAAGTTACCGCCACTATGACTTGTTCTCGGCCATAGTCCCATTCCTCTTGATGATTTCTAAACTACCTCTCTAGTTAGGCCTTTTGTAAGTGGATCCGATACATTATCACTTGACTTTATATAGTCAATCGTGATAATTCCTCTAGAGAGTAATTGCCTGATGGTTTTATGTCTTCGTCGTATATGACAAGAATTACCGTTATACATAACGCTCCCAACCCTTCCAATTGCCGCTTGACTATCGCAATGTATGCATATTGGTGCCAACGGTTTGGGCCAAAATGGAATATCTTCCAAGAAATTTTGGATCCATTCAGCTTCTTCACTGACTTTATCTAAGGCTATGAACTCAGCCTCCATTGTAGAGCGGGCAATAGGAGTTTGTTTGGACGACTTTCAAGATACCGCTCCTCCACCAATAGTGAATACATATCCACTTGT
>ML251650.1:11638-79667 GCA_005239495.1 Nicotiana undulata | reverse complement strand
TATATATATATATATATATATATATATATAGGGTCGGACAGCTATTTACGTATTATATTGAGAGAGTTTAGTCAGTATCAGCAGGTATGTGTATCTTCAGATTATCTTTGACTTCCAGCTACCTGCAGTTATTATATTATCTGTTCAGTTTCAGCTTACAGTATATTTCCTTACATACTCGGTACATTATTCCGTACTAACGTCCCTTTCTAGGGGCGCTGCATTTCATGCGTGCAAGTTCAGACAGACAGACGGGTAGACCTCCTCTGTAGGTGTTGCCCGAGTTTAGCTTTATCGCTAAGCTCCCCTTCTTTCGGAGTTGGCCGGTCTAGCAGTACGGTGTATATCTTGTGTATATATGTAGATAGGTTATGGGTAAGTCGGGGCCCTGTTCCGATCACAGTTTATCTATCAATAGAGGCTTGTAGACATATCTTGTCGGTTAGTGCAGTATGTTGGGCTTGTAGTCCCTGTACGTATATTTTGTTGGCTTGTCAGTTGTAGTAATTATGACGACCTTGCTGGCCCAGTTTTATGTTGACATTAGTCAGCGTTAGTCTCCATTTAGTTTTGTATTTTGCATCGCACATTATCCAAGGATAGGTAGGCACTAGGTGCCAGTCTCTCCCCCAGGCTCGGGGCGTGACATAGGGTTTCGTCAATAATAGTTCAAATAACACGAAGTCGTGAGACAATCACTTAAACATAGCATAGATGACTAGAATCAAAGAGGAAAGTTGTTTGAGAACAGGGTAGAGAAACCCTAGTTTTCGAAATTGTTAAAAACAAAATTTTCCCAGAGAAAAACTTGAAGAAACTTCATAGCATTGTAAATATGAAATGGATCTTAAAGAAAACCCAAAAATACACAAGATTAGGGTTTCGTGGAACCGAGAAAAGAGGGCAAACCTCGTGAGTGACCTCGATTTAGGCTAGGGATACTGCAAACTTACTCAAACAGTTGGGGGGTGGCCGGAACACGGCAAGAGACCCAAAGGGAGGTGAGTGAACCACTCCAGGTTCATCTGAGGAGCCTAGGAAGTCACTGAGTGGTTGAGAGGCGGGTAGATGACCGTGAGATAGTGAAGAGCCATAGATTCCGGTGAGGAAACAGGTCGGAGAAGGTGAACCGACCCCATCGGAGGGGAGGAGCCGAGGCTTCTAGAGAAATCTAGAGAGAGTAACAGAGAGATAGAGAGAGATGAAGAGTCTCGAAATGAGATGGGGAAGGGGGGGTAGGTGAGAGATATTTTAGGAAGGTTTAATCTGGGTCGTTGATCTAATTTGATCAACGGCTCAGATTAGTTAGGGGTTGGGCCGGGTTGATTGAAGACTTGGCTGGGTATTTTAATTAGGATTTGGGTTGGGTAATTGGGTTAATGAAATCAGATGGGTTGGGGTCAAAAATTGGCTAGGTTTTAAACAAGAAGTAGGCCAAATGTTAAATACCCCATTTAAATAGAACAATTAATTAATTAAAATAGCTAAAAATGAAATTAAGTTTAAATAGATAAAATTACAATAATTTAATAGTGTTAGGTATAAAAATGCGTGATTTTCGAATTAAAATAACATAAAGTATCCAATTGGGCTATAATTGCAAAGTTATTGTAATTAGAATTAAAGGATCCCCAATTGCTAATTTATGAAATAATTGAATCCTAATGGACAAAAAAATTATTAAAATGATATACCGAGCTGTGACACATTTTGAAATTACTTATAACTTAATTTATTAATAATTATTTAAATATGAAATATTGAACAAACATGCGAATAATTTAATAAAATATGGAAAGTAGGGAAAAATGCTCATTATTTTAAATAGTGATTTTGAAAGCGTATATGCAAGTTAAAAATAATTTGGAAAAAATTGGGTATCAACAGCTGCCCCTCTTTACCCGGGAAGGATGAAAGAGTTGTCGGATAAAGATATGATGGTCAATTTTGACCGAGTGGAAATTAGATGAGAGATTTAGGTTGCACCCTGGTTCAGAGTTGCCTACATATCCCTGGTTTTACAGGAATCAGGTTGTATGTAGTTCAGGAATTACCGGTGAAGTATACCGATGACGCTTGACAAGAACAGACGCAAGGTGCGAGGTGAGGTAAAATAGGAAGGTTTATGGGGTCGTTTTTTAAAGAACTGGAGCGGTCCGCTCCTGCCTAGCTGGCTGTCCTGGCCAGATTACCTGCAAACAAATGATAAGCATATATTGTGCGTAATTTAAACATGATGCAAGTTCCCGTTGGACTATGAATGTTGTCTTCGGACGGTTGAGGATGACGTCCTTATACCATGATGTCCTGGGCCATGAATCGCTTGATGCGAGATTCCTAGGATATGAAATGATGTTCTCGGGCCATGAGGATGGTGCCTCCGAACCATGGTGCCTTTGAATAATGATATTCAAGTTGAATATAAAGAGATCCTCGGGCCATGGAATGATGTTCTCGGGCCATGAAGATGATGCTTCTGACCGATGACGCCCTTAGACAAGTTGGCGATATTTCAGCTCATGAAAAATGCAGTAGCATGGTGCTAACAAGACAGAGCTTAGTCTTGCAAAATTTAGAAAGGGCATAGCTTAGCCCGAAAGGAAGCAAAAGTAAGTAACGGCATGAAAAGTGGTTGCTTTGAAAAGTAAATGAGAGGTAGCGTGGAACCTCGGAAGGAAGAATGGTAGCCTTATGAAATGCAGAAAATGAGAATGCAAAGGGAGGTAGCGTGGAACCTCGGAAGGAAGAACAGTAGCCTTATGCAATGCAAGAAATGAAAATGCAAAGGGAGGTAGCGTGGAACCTCGGAAGGCATAATAGTAGCCTTATGCAATGTAGGAAATGAAATGCAAAGGGAGGTAGCGTGGAACCTCGGAAGGCAGAACAGTAGCCTTATGCAATGCACGAAATGAAAATGCAAAGGGAGGTAGCGTGGAACCTCATAAGGCAGAATAGTAGCCTTATGCAATGCAGGAGATAAAATGCAGAGGGAGGTAGCGTGGAACCTTGGAAGGAAGAACAATAGCCTTATGCAGGGAATAAAATGACAGTAAGAGTTCTTAGTTGGTGATGAACTGTGGCGATACGATTGTTGCGAATGAAACGTTATTTTGTGATGATAATAAGTGTCGGCATGTGCGACGCGTTTGAGGGCGTGTCTTTGAGAGATATACGTCCTGCGGGGGATAATAATATGTTCTGGGCTTTCGCCGTCTTCGTGCCTGCATCCAAAGAAAAATCGTGAGTTCTGTAAATGGGGAAACGTCAGTTCACATTCCCGTTGGCTTTACTTGGCTCGCTCGTTTGATCATGATATATCATTGGGGTAGCGTTTGCTAAACAAGTTGTTCCAAAAATAGATATGCATGATTTTGGAAAGATATAATATAAGAATATAATTTAAAATATTTTTAGGTGAACCGACGACTGTGACGCGGTTCGAGACATTGCAACTTTTCCCGCCACGGAATTTTGAGGGTCCTCCTCAAAATTCTGCCCCGGTTTGATTGGGTGAATACTTCTGGTGGTTGCTTGTGCGGCGATTGGCTGAACTTGCTTCAAAATTTTGAGGGTCCTCTTCAAAATTCTGCCCCAGTTTCCATTTGTGGGGAGAAATGAGATTTTTATTAAATTGTGACCGAACCCATAGGGCTGCCTACGTATCCCCTCTTAAACGGGAATCAGGTCAGGCGTAGTTCAATCTACAACATTGAGGAAAGCATAAAGGGTTACACATAGTAGCGCTTGACTGCATCTGAGTTGATTGGTTTAGGCCAAATTTCTCCATCCATTTCTGCGAGTATAAGTGCTCCTCCTTTCATTACTCTATGAACCATGTACGGACCCTGCCAGTTGGGAGAAAATTTCCCTTTGGCTTCATCCTGATGTGGAAAGATTTTCTTTAACACCAGCTGCCCCGGTGTGAATCGTCTCGGCTTGACTTTCTTGTTGAAGGCTCTAGTCATCCTGTTCTGATATAATTGGCCATGACAGACTGCGTTCATTCTCTTTCCGTCTATGAGGGCTAGTTGTTCATAATGGCTCCTTACCCATTCTGCGCCGCTGAGCTCAGCTTCTCGTATGATTCTCAAAGATGGAATCTCAACCTCGGCATGAATAACAGCCTCTGTACCATAAACCAACATATAAGGAGTTGCCCCAGTTGACGTGCGGACTGTGGTGCGATACCCTAACAAAGAAAACGATAATTGCTCATGCCATTGCTTGTGCTTCTCTATCATTTTCCTCAGTATTTTCTTGATGTTTTTGTTGGCAGCCTCAACGGCTCCATTCATCTGAGGTCTGTATGTTGTGGAGTTCTTGTGTTTGATTTTGAATGTTTCACACATGGCTTTCATCGAGTCACTATTGAGATTAGATCCATTATCGGTGATGATTGATTGTGGAACTCCGAACCGACAAACAATGCGGTCGCGGACGAAATCGGCCATGACTTTCTTAGTAACTGTTTTGTAGGATGCTGCTTCGACCCATTTGGCGAAATAGTCAATGGAACCAGAATGAACCTGTGTCCGTTAGAGGTGGCAGGCTCGATTGGTCCAATAATGTCCATGCCCTAGGCGGCGAATAGCCACGGTGAACTTATTGCATTAAGCTCACTCGGAGGTACCTTTATCATATCCCCATGTATCTGACATCGGTGGCACTTTCGGACATACCGGATGCAGTCCGTTTCCATGGTCATCCAGAAATAACCGGCTCGAAGTATCTTCTTTTCCAAAACAAAACCGTTCATATGTGGGCCGCATGTCCCAGCGTGAATTTCCTCCAATAATTTTGATGCTTCATTTGCGTCAACACACCTTAATAGCCCCAAGTAGGGAGTCCTCCTATACAGGATTCCTCCGTTGTGAAAGAAATTGTTGGATAATATCCGAAGTGTGCGTTTCTGAGTGGTATTTGCAAGCTCTGGGTATTCTCCTTTTGTCAGGTACTCATTGACATCATGAAACCAAGGATTTTCGTCCGCTTCTTCTTCAACATGGGCATATAAGCTGGTTGATTGTGGATTTTCACTGGAATAGGATCAATGAAATTCTTATCTAGATGCTGGATCATGGATGACAGAGTAGCCAAAGCATCAGCGAACTCATTCTGGATTCTGGGGACACGCCGAAATTCTACCTTTGTGAATCTCTTTCTCAGCTCATGTACATGATGTAGATATGGAAATATCTTGGAATTATTGGTTTCCCATTCTCCTTGTACCTGGTGTACCAGTAAGTCTGAGTCACCAATCACTAATAACTCCTGGACGTTCATGTTGATGGCCATGTTGAGCCCTAAGATGCAGGCCTCATATTCAGCCATATTGTTGGTGCAGAGAAATCTTAGTTTTGCGGATACCTAATAATGCTGACCAGTTTCTGATATCACGACTGCTCCAATACCAACCCCTTTGAAGTTTGCTACTCCATCAAAGAACATCATCTAACCGTCGTAGGATTCTGCAATGTCTTCTCCTACGAATGATACCTCTTCATCGGGAAAATACGTCTCCGTCCACAGGATTCTCAGCGAGATGGTCTGCTAGTGCCTGTCCTTTAACAGCCTTTTCAGTTATATAAATAATGTCAAACTTGCTCAACAGGATTTGTCATTTGGCTAGCTTGCCAGTAGGCATAGGCTTCTGAAAGATGTACTTTAGTGGATCCGTCCTTGATATGAGGTATGTTGTGTAGGCACATAAGTAGTGCCTTAGCTTCTGGGCGAACCAAGTCAAAGCACACCAAGTGCGTTCCAATAAAGAATACGGGGCCTCATGTGGGGTGAACTTCTTGCTGAGGTAGTAGATCGCTTGCTCCTTTCTTCCTGTTTCGTCATGTTGCCCCAGAACGCAACTGAAATCTTCATCCAGTACCGCAAGGTAGAGTAATAGAGGTCTACCTGGCTCAGGCGGTACCAAAACTGGAGGTGTTGACAAATACTCCTTGATTCTGTCAAAAGCCTTTTGACAATCCTCGGTCCACTTGGTTGCGGCATCCTTCTTTAGCATCTTGAATATCGGTTCACAAATGACTGTAGATTGTGCTATGAATCGACTGATGTAATTAAGTCTCCCCAGGAAAATCATAACATCCTTCTTGTTCTTCGGTGGTGGCAATTCCTGAATGGCTTTGACTTTGGATGGATCCAATTCTATTCCCCGGCGGCTTACAATGAACCCCAGTAACTTCCTAGCAGGAACCCCGAATGCACACTTCGCAGGGTTCAGTTTAAGATTGTATTTTCTTAACCTGTTGAAAAACTTCCTCAAAGTTTCCATGTGATCAACAGCTTTCTTTGATTTGATAATGACGTCGTCCACATACACCTCAATCTCTTTGTGAATCATGTCATGGAATATAGTAGTCATAGCCCTCATGTAGGTGGCCCCTGCATTCTTCAGGCCGAATGGCATCATCTTGTAACAGTATACTCCTTATGGCGTAATGAACGTCTTTTTCTCAGAATCTTCTTCGTCCATCCAAATGGCACACAGGCTTTGGGCGGCAAGACTGCAACCTCGAAAGGTGTGGGTGCCTTTTCCGGAGACATAAAATCAACCTCAATTGGCATTGGTGCCTTTGCCTTTTCCGGTGGTGCTGCTTCAAACTCAAGTGGGATAAACATATTCACCTCAGCATTCTAAGATGGTTGGATCTGGACTATGATCGGGTTGAGTGTAACTGCAGGTTTCTTTGGGTCATCGCCTTCTGCGATCAACCCGATTGACCCCTCGGGATCCCAATCATCTTCTATCGCAATCATATGGATACCTCCACCCTTATGGTCTAGTAAAGGATTGTTACAGATGTTCGGAGCGGATTCCTTGGCCACAATAATCTTGTTATCAATAAGGGTCCGTATCTTATCTTTCAAAGAGCCGCATTCATCGATGGTGTGTCCTTTCATGCCAGAATGGTATGCACATGATTTGTTCGTGTTAACCCACTGAGAAAGGTTCTCAGGGGTGACAGTAGGGATAGGTGTGACATAACCAGCAGGTTTGAGCTTTTCATACAGCTGATCAACGGGCTCGTCTATGGCGGTGTATTATTTTGGAGGTCGACGATCAAAGTTAGGGCGAGGCCTAGGGAAGTTTAAACGGGTAGGGGGGGACTGGTAGTGAGATGGCTGGGAGTTATAGGTGTTGTGGACGGGAGAAGGTTGGGAGTATTTGGGTGAAGTGGGTAGATATTGTGGTGGTGGAGCTTAGTACGTGGGTGGTGGACTTTGGTATGAAGGTGAGGGTGCTTGGTAATTTGGAGCGGGTTGATATGTGAATGGAGGTGCGGGATAGACCTGGTATTTAGGCGGGGATTTGGCTTGTTGTGCAACCATCACGGCTCCCACATCCTTCTTTCTGGACACACCACCGGACTGCAGAGCTTTATTAGTGGCATGTAAAGCTTCAAAGTTAGTAACCATACCATTCTTGATACCTTCTTCAATCCACTCTCCCAATTTGATAATGTCGGAGAACTTTTGACCCTCAACCATCATCAGTCGTTCATAGTATTGCGGGTCCTGAACCCGAACAAATAATTTGTTCATTTGTTATTCCTCTAAAGCAGGCCTGACTTTGGCAGCTTCTGACCTCCAACGAGTTGCATACTCGCGAAAGGTTTCTGTGGGTTTCTTCCTCAAATTATGGATATAGAACACATCTGGTGCGTTCTCCGTGTTGAATCTAAACATGTCCATAAAGTCTGTTGCCATACCTACTCAGTTGGACCACTTCTTGGGGTCTTGGCTGATATACCAAGATAGTGCGTCTCCCTTCAAACTCCTCATAAATAGCTTCATGCGGATCCTTTTGTCTTTTCCTACGCTAACCAATTTGTCACAGTAGGTCCTTAGGTGGACCCTCGGATCACCAGTACCGTCGAACATCTCAAACTTCGGAGGTTTGTACCCCTCAGGCAGTTCGACATCAGGTTGTATGCAGAGGTCTTCATAGTTCAGACCTTCGATCCCCTTGACTCTTTCAACACCCTGGACTCGGCTAGTCAGCTTCCTAAGTTCCTCAGCCAGATTCTTGATAAGCAGGTCTTTATCATCGGACTCAGATGTATGTGTAACAGGTGGGGTGGAGTGAGTCACAGTCTCCACGTAGATGGGATTGTTGTAGGCAAGGAGATGATCTCGTGTGTGAGTCTGAGGTCCCGTGGGTGGAGGTGGAGTGTTGTGGCAAGTGTTGCACTGTGCTGGGAGATTTTGGTTCTTTGGGGGAGTGGCGTGACGATGAAGTGCAGGGTGATTTGGCTGTTTTGGGATATTCTGTGGAGGTGTGGGGGTGACGTCAGGGACATTGAGGGAAAAAGACATATTGGCCAGATTCCGGACTTGATCAAGTTCTTCTTGAGATTTCAACAGCTTTTGTTCCAGTGGTGACATGTTTTTATTTAGGACCTGAATACCCCGGCCGTCAGTGGCATCTACCCGTTCAACCCTATTCTCTTGTTTGGTTCCGCTAGACTCTTTCATCTTACTTTTGCCTTTGTCTTTGCCCCTGGGAGGACTAAAAGGAGGAGTAGGAGGAGGGCCCTTGGATCTTGTGTGATAGACTGATGATTCCAGAATGCACGAACTAACCTTTGGGGAGGGGAATAATAAATAAAGGAAAAACAAAAAAGGTAACGAAGTCAGTGAGGGTTATAAAGAATATTGCGGTAATTTAAACACGTAATGCAAAATTGTAAAATGCATCCTAAGTTGAGAAACCTCTTTTTTCCTGAAGTAGGCCTAGCGACAAATTAATTTGGAGAACTTGAAATGCTAAATGCCTCATTTTATTGATGATAAAAACGACTCTAAATATGCGAAAAATAAAAGTCATTAATGGCCAATGGCCTTATTACATTAAAGGAGACAAAAATCAAAGACACCCCTATCTGCTTGGTCCCAGAAGGACCTTCCCCAGATTCGGCATTCCTGCTCCCTTCGATCAGCTTTCCCAACTCGCGAAGTCCCAGCAGTAAGTAGGTCCTGGCTAGAAATCCTCCTTCGGCTCCTTCAGCCTTTCTGCAGTCCTCGATCCTCTTGATGAACTTTTCCTCCAGCTCGACTATACCTTGCTCCAAGTACTCTAGCCTCTTGTTGGAGCTGATAGCCATATCCTTCCATTCCTCAATCAGCTTTTTGTTGGACTCGTGTATATGGTGATGATTATTCTCACATTCACGGAGCCTCTTGCATAGATTGTTGAATTTAACTTGCGCTTCGGCCTTCTCATCTATGACCCGGTGACCCTGAGAGAATCATGGCTCGAATCAACCCTCCATATCTTCTTTTAACCAGCTTAGATAGAAAGGAGTACAATTGGCATGATACATGTCTGGCTCGATGGTATCTTTCACAAGTACAATCTTGCAGTGCCACAAATGCTGGGCTTGGCACTTGTGAGGGTTGTCGTCATCCTGGAAGTCTGCTCGAAGATGTCTCATCTTCTCAACCCTAGGTATAACCTGCCTCCTCCCTGTTTGCCTCATAACTCGGAGAGGGACGTAACGGCACGTTCCTCTCAGACCAATCAATATCATAAATGAAGCGTCTCGGGAGAGGATGATAAACTCGTCCGTTGGGAACCATTCAAACATACTGAATCTGGTCCTCGGTCAAATTCCCCAGTAACTCAACCCATCCCTCGGCATTTTCCTGTTGAGCGAACATGTGTGGAATATAGTTCATTCGCTTTGGGTGGTGGAAAGCGATATGGTCATCCCATATTCTTCGATGGATGTCTTGTCGGTAGTCACCCCTTTGCAGATGTTCAGTGAGCCAAAGTTGAAGTAATAAGTTGCAAACTTAGAAATGCTTTTCTCCCCGTTGACACATTTCTAAGGCTTGTTATATATCTGCAATGATCATAGGCACAATGCTGAAGTCTTTTTCGTTGATCGCTTCCATTAAATTCTTAGTGACCATGGCCAACCTAGTGTGAATCCTCTCCTTCTTTGTCGGGAACACCATTAAACCCAGGAAACAGACCATGAAAGCAAACACTCGGCGATGTNGCTATGACCGAACCTTTCGTACAAGTAATCAAAAGGGATGTACGAATCCTTTAAACATACCAAGTCCGGATTTTTCTTCAGACCCAACATTTTGAGAAAACCCCGACCTGTGCGATTCTCAAGCATCAGCAACCCTGGAGATTCCCAAGACAAACCGGCTAAACCTCCTATTTATTCCAGCAGCGGTGTCATTTCATTGTTTCCGAAGCAGAATATCGACCGATCGCAATCGTAGAATAAGGTAGCAGCCTCTATCATCATTTTGTTAGGTTGAATATCCAAAAGAGAGGGCAGGTTGCCCAAGTGTTTCCTGACGATTTTTTTGTCGCTGGAGTGAAGATCCTCCCTCCAGTTTAACAATTTGGGGTGGATATTGGCGACCATGCCGAATCTGGGGGTTTCGTGCCTCATTTCTGCAAAACAAAGAGGGTTAGGCCCTTACCCCCACCGGACTCGACTATTTAACATCAATAATTAGCAAAGCATTTAGTTCCCCAAATAAATGCACAGAACGTGAAGGCGTCCGTTTGGGTCCCAAGGAAACCCAATGGACTTTGGACAAGGCTATCTTAAAGGCTATTGTGCGGACAACACATTAGCCTGGCTAGGTTTGACCATGATGCATGCAACATTACAATAGAGTAAGGTTTCTATGGGGTTTTAGACTGGTACCCTTGAGCAGACAACCCAAGGGGGAAGGCACGGAACTGTCGACTGCACCGCTGATCGACTAGTTTTACCATAAATACGCCTTTTCGAATTTAGGGGGTAGTAATATTGGAATAGCGCAACCACTCATTGTAAGTGTTGATATAGGATTTTTGTTGGGCACGAGTGGAATATGAATGCGGAGCATGATATGCAATAAATAGTATTTAAGCAAATAGGCATGTATTTTCACGTTGAGGAGATAGGTAAAGAAAGAAAATACAACAGTTACAATGGAAAGCGGTTACAAAGAAAACATGAAGATATGTCAGTTTCGTTTAGGCAAAATAAATACTTTGCGAAATTAAAAAGTTAATAGCATATAGCCGGGAATGGGAAAAAGGTGCAAGCATTTAACAAAATTAAAGGTCCAAATTCACAAAGCAACTTGTAATGGTAAAAGCCTAGGGAATCTCCCCAGCAGAGTCGCCATGTTGTCGCGCCCCCCTTTTTCCTCGCACAGGTTAGGTACGCAGAGATCGGGTTTTATGAAATTCTGGACAACTCCTTAATGGAAAAGGTTTAAGGAAGAGTCGCCACCTAACGATTTTATGGTGCGTTAGGGCACCTAGAATAATTAACTCATAAACTAGTTTGCGTTACTAGAGATTGGGTAAGGGCTTGAAATTATCCCGAGGGGAAGGTATTAGGCACCCCTCGAGATCCACAATTGTGGGTCCCAGCCAAGTAGTTTTGTGAATTTGGATGATAAATGACAAGCAAGGCTCACGAAAGAGGGGATTTCAAGTAAATACTGAAATTACTAAAAGAAATTTAAAGAATAACAAAGTTAAATCATTTGAATGAAAATGTCCTAGGGTTTAAAGCAATATGGATCACGTCAGTGCAATACCCGGTATGTCACTCCTCAAAGAAGGGCTACACGTGGTATTAGCGCATCGGTCATCATATCCATATTTTACCCTTCTCACCCCGCTAAGGTATTTAAAACGCGTGCGTTGGTCACGAAGCTTATTGTGTGCTATTACCCGTCCCATCCTATCAGTCCTGGAGGGTATTTAGGACTACTATTCCTACAAGGCGAGTACTAGGCTGACTTCTAGGTCTGAAGGGTAAAATTCTAAGCGACAATAAAAAAACAGTTAGGACATACAGATATGGGAATGCACATAAAAAAGTACATGGATCACATATCCCTCCACAAATTAGACACGTAAATAGCACGCCTCAAACACAAAGAAGTCTCAGATTTCAGAACCTAAGGCAGGATTTCTAGGTGTAAACATAGTAACAGGACAGTCTCATTTTTAGAAGAGGTGTATAACCAGTTTTAGACTGTTTAATCTAGTCCGTAATCAGATAAACAATGTTCAGAAAATACTTACCAGTTTTAATAAACATGGATACCTAAGGCTTGCCTAGGCGAGTGAAAAATATTCCAATTGTTGTTTCTTAGAAAATAGACAGGATGAGTCTGTTTCGGGCTTAGTCGGGGTAAGAAACAACTATTTAGATATGAAGATCCTATAGAGAAAGTTATCTAAATGTAGGTAGGATGTTAAGCATGCAACCGGATTGGGTTTTAAAAAAATACAGGAAACATTTTAGACAGTTGGAATCTACTTTAGCGAGATTGCTTATTACACAGATGGGACATGGATACGGTTTCATTAAACTGTCGAACCTAGCACATGATTTCTAGGCGTTCTTTGCAGTACAGTTAACACAAGAGTCTGAATACATGTTGAAAACAAACAAATATTCCTAAAGTCACATGATGTCTAATGCAATTTCTGATGGGTACTTGTTATTATGAACCTAAATAGGATTTCTAGATGTGAGGCATGAATATGCAAGAGATGATATTATTAACAACCATTTCATCTAGTTATTTAACTACGAACAGGATCACTATGTGAGAAGTAATTATAACAGGTATTTTTAGCATGATTTTTCTAAGTGAGTATGAATGTGATGAGATGCAAACATAAATATATCTAAGACATGATTTCTAATGCATGGTAGATATGTCCTAAACAGGATTTCTATTGCACATAGAGGTAAAGTAAATCCTAAGCATGTTATCTACCCAGAATTATACTAAACATGCATAATCCCACCCTTTTCACTATCCAACCCCGGAGTTATTTTACAAGTGGTTATTACAGACCATTGTTGCACAAATTACTCAAATGAATAAGAAAATTAAGAAGTTACACTATGGGGAGCCTAACAGTAGGCCCAAGTACTAGATTCAACATGCCATATGCCAAGACCTCTTGTAACCCAGGTGTGTTAGAGTTCCTAAGGATCTCAGAGGATCCCTGGAAGTGCTCACACCCAAATTCCCTAGCCAGGAATGAGTAAGTGCAGTGTGGAATGCCAGCCTTGTGTGTCAGAGTTCAATGGGTACTCAGCGTCCCCAAGGCAGTGTTTACACGAAGGGGGATGAACTTAGAGACTAAGAGTAGTGAGATATGCTTGTAGTTTTAAAAAAAAGGATTTTTGAGTTTGAAAAGAGTAGTTTGAAATTGTAGTTTTGAAAAGATGATTTCAGAAAATGATGAAGGACTTTGGTAAAAACAGTTCATTAATGAGAGAAGCAATACAACTACGACCAGTAGGTAAAGAACTCATGAAAGAGCAAACACAAACAGGGGTAAGGAGTTGGGGACAAGTAATTTAGATGTCAGCAGTAGAACAGAGTTACAGATTCTCATAGTTATCACATAGTTGTCACAAAACATCATAGATTAATAGAGTCAGGATTGCATAGCATTCAGGTAGCATGGGAAGCAGGTTCATAACATAGGAGGTTAAGCATGAATAAAAGCAGGTAACAGCAATTAACAAATGAGCATGCCAGAGTCATAGAAGGAACAAGGGGTATATTAGACTAAGGGGGGAAAGGGAAAATAGTAGGAGACATGCTAATTATACAGGACTTAGGCAGTTATAGGAAAAGTAGAGTACATATTCAGACTTAACAAAAGGGAAAGACATTATGGGGTCATGCTAATTACATGGTGGGCAGTAGAACCATAAGGAACAATAAGTATATAAACAAGAATTGGAGCATATTGTATAAAGATACTATAAAGCTAAATCAGAAACATACCAGTCGAATGACAGGAAATAGCAAAGTGCAAAAAGACAGAACAGCAACAGCAGTATGCAGAACAAAAAGCAGCAGAGGACAATATGCAGAATGAGAGAGAGCAGCAACAAGGCATTAGTACGTAGAAGCACAAGAACAATAGAGATTACTCAGTCTTGGCTTTAAGTCGACTGAGTGGTCAGTAATAGATGCAAAGAGCAAATGGAGATGTGTATAAAAACGCAGAAAGTTTAGAGCAATATACTTAGTGGTCAGTGCTCTCAAAAGTCTGTGTGTGTATGTCAGTGCGTGTTAAAATAATGAAGACATGGTCTTTATATAGTTGTGAAAACGAATCGTGCATGGGAAAATTATGGAAGTAACAATCAATAAATACCAATCAAGATAACTGGACTCCTTTAATTAAGGAGTCTAGTTCAAACGGTATAGTAGAGGCAAAATAAGGAAAAGAAATCAGTCTAATTAAGGCTGCTGATTCTGTTAAGTTAGGGAAAAGAAAACACATAGTGCATAAATAAAGCCAAATACATAGTGTGTAATTAAGGAAAGCTGAACTAATATATTTATAAAAATAAAAATAGGGTATCAGTTTGAAAAATCAATTAAGAGGATCTCGAATTCTATTATAATCACAGGGAATCCGAAATAGTTAAGGAAAGCATCATACAAACATGGAAGGAATTCAAAATGATACAGAATTACAGAAGGAATACACAAGATCATGTATTTAAGGAAAACATCACAAGCATGGGATTTTTACACAAAAGGATCAGCACAAATCAATAGTCATTAAGGTAAAGGGTCGAAATTATCAAACATTTAAACAGCATACAGACAACATGTGGAAGATCTTAGCAAACGGTTCAAATCCTTTGATTTCAGGTATATTCCTCGATTCCACAATGAGTTAGCAGACGCACTAGCTACCTTGGTTGTAATATTGTTGTATCCGGGCAATGTCCATATTGACCCGTTGGAGATTCAAATCCAATAAAGACATGGTTATTTTAATAGATTTGAAGTAGAACTAGATGTGCAACCATGGTACCATGATATCAAAAGGTTCTTGAAAACAAAATAATACCCCGAGCAGGCCAATGGTGACCAAAAGAGAGCCATTAGAAGGCTTGCCAGCAGTTTCTTCTTAAGCGGAGAAGTGTTGTACAAGAGAACTCCAGATCTAAATATCTTAAGGTGTGTAGATGCTAAAGAAGCTGAAAAGATCATGAACGAAGTGCATTCGTGAGTATGTGGCCCCACATGAACGGATGTCCTTGCAAAGAAAATCCTGCGGGCAGGTTATTACCGGATGACCATGGAAAAAGATTGCTTCAGTTTTGTCCGGAAGTGCCATCAATAGTGTCAGATACACGGTGGCCTTCAGAGTTGCATCCTATGTCAGCACCTTGGCCGTTTGTTGCTTGGGGTATAGATGGCATTGGGCCGATCGATCCGAAAGCCTTAAACGGGCACAGATTCATCTTGGTTTCCATTGATTATTTCACAAAATGGGTCGAAGCGGTCACTTTCAAAGTCGTCACCAAGAAAGCAGTGGTGGACTTTGTACACTCCAACATTATCTGTCGTTTTGGTATTCCAAAAACTATCATTACCAACAATGCTAAAAATTTGGACAGTCACTTGATGAGGGAGGTATGCGAACAGTTTAAAATTACGCATCGCAATTCTACCCCTTACCAACCCAAAGCCAATGGCGTCGTTGAAGCGGAAAACAAGAAAATCAATAAGATCCTCAGAAAAATGATTCAAAGTTCTAGACAATGGCATGAGAAGCTGCCTTTTGCATTAATGGGATATCGGAAAATCGTGCGCACATCAGTCTGGGCCACGCCTTACTTATTGGTGACGGCACTGAAGCCGTAATAATTGCAGAAGTCAAAATTCCCTCTCTTCAAATCATTGTTGAAGCTAAGATCAAGGATGATGAATGGGTCAAAACCCGGTTAGAACAGTTAACTATGATTGATGAAAAGCGGATGGCCGAGGTTTGTCATGGGTAGCTGTATCAACAAAGAATGGCCCGCGCCTGCAACAAGAAAGTGCGGCCTAGAAATTTTGAAGTGGGGGAACTCGTTCTAAGGCGTATTCTCCCGTATCATGAGGAAGCCAAAGGAAAGTTCTTTCCAAATTGGGAAAGGTCCATACATTATAAGAAAACTGTTGCCAAAAGGGGCATTGTACTTAGGAGATATTGAAGAAAATGACCCCAAAACAACTGTCAATGCAGACGTAGTCAAAAGGTATTATGTTTAACCCCTTTGACGGTCTTAATACTCTTCGATATGGATGACGAAGGATTTCATTCTCGCAACCCAAACTCTATCGACCTTTTGTAAACCCTTTGAGTCGGTTACTCTTCTTTGATCACCCTCTTTGGAACCTGAAAGTCGTAAAAAACAAAAAAAAAGAAGAAAAAAAAGCAAAATGTTTCCTTGAACTACGTTCGACTTGATTCCGAAAGGATACGTAGGCAGCCTCACTCTGGGGTTCACTCACACCAAAATAAAAATCTACATTTCCCCCAAAGTTGAAACAGGAGCAGAAATTACAATGGTTCGGCGATGGTTTCGCCTGAAAGGTTCAAAAGTTGTAATTTAATCCAAATTCTTTTTACCCCCAAAAACCTGTTCAAGTCCTTGCGATCAATTGGTAAAGATGTCCAAAATTGGAGATACAGTTACTTGGATCTGATACAACCAAATGAGAGAAATAAAATAAGAGAGTCTTATCGATGAAAACCCACACGAGCGTTCTGAGGTGATGGTAAGCTGAGAAACTAAAATGACAGAGTCTTGTTGGTGAAAACTCACAAAGAGCACTATAAGGCGATGGTGAGAATAGAAATGAGAGAGGTTAGCTGGTGAAAAGCTGCAAAGGGAACCACTGATCGAAAAGAGGATCATCAGTCACTAACATTGACACAATCCTGGGCAAGGTTTCTCGGTTTTGATGCATAAGTTATGATGAATTTCTGATAGTCGGGCAGTTTACACGGATCAGGCATCATGTCCAAGAGGCACGTCATGTTCATTAAAGTCTGTATGTACTCCAGATAAGTCCTTCTTTCCTTTCCTCGAAAGGGATACCTCTTGCTTAACTTCACTTGTCCATTCCATTGTTTGTTATTCTTTCAATCCCTTTCAGTCTAACTCTGTTCCGGAATTGAGACAAAGAAAGGATGGCAAGATTGATTTACAAGCTTCTCATTTGATACAAGCTAGTATGCAAAAAGCACCCAGCCTCGGCAGGTGCATCTAGTCGACCTCGGCTGGCCATGATGGTTGATGCTTTGAAATCAAGAATTCCAGAAAGGAAATGAATCAAAGTCAAAATGACACAAAGATAAAATAAAGCTAAAGAAGGGTAAGTCCCACATGATTAACCGTCATGGTAAAGTTTTGGAAAAGTCAAGATCTCCAGGGTTAGAAACGAAACCGATCCCCATGGAGAAAAAAAATAGTTGAGATCTTCGTCAAAAAGGACGGGCCAAGATCAAGTGACCAATATAATCAAGGCCACAAAACCAACCCTCATTTCAATCTGACAAATTGTTCTTTGTTTGAAGAAAATAGGAAACAAGTGCAACCCAAAAGTAACCTGGCAAGAAGCAAGGGAAACCAAAAAGAAACTGCGCAAGGGCTAGAAACAGCTTTGCAACAAAAACTTCAAAAGGGAAGTCTCCTCCAAAATTATTTCCCGCATTAACTCACTCTCTGAAAATAAAAAAGAAGAAATGATGTTCAAAACCACGCTAGTATAGAGTCTCCAATCCCTAACTACGTCTTTCCAACGTAGGGTTTCCACTCCCTAGTTGATGCCAATGTAGGGTCTCCATTCCCTAGTTGATGCCAACATAACCTGATGACTTTCCAACATAGGGTCTCCACTCCCTAGTTGCTGCCAGCATAACCTGATGACTTTCAAACATAGGGTCTCCACTCCCTAGTTGATGCCAGCATAACCTGATGACTTTCCAACATAGGGTCCCCACTCCCTAGTTGATGCCAGCATAACCTGATGACTTTCCAACATAGGGTCTCCACTCCTTAGTTGATGCCAGCATAACCTGATGACTTTCTTACATATGGTCTCCACTCCCTAGTTGATGCCAGCATAACCTGATGACTTTCCAACATAGGGTCTCCACTCCCTAGTTGATGCCAGCATAACCTGATGACTTTCCAACATAGGGTCTCCACTCCCTAGTTGATGCCAGCACAACCTTATGACTTTCCAACATATGGTCTCCACTCCCTAGTTGATGCCAGCATAACCTGATGATTATCCCAACATAGGGTTTCCAATCCCTAGTTGATTTTACTTTTAGACATAGGGTCACCACTCCCTAGTCTACATTTACTCCGAGTACACCACTTTCTCATTTTATCGCTTTCAATAATGAAGTAGTATAAAATTTTGTTACAATAACTCACGAAATTTTCCTAGTAAAAATTAGGGCAGAAAATTTCGTTCGTTTGTTTTGATGCTTGAGCAGGTTATACCTCGAGGCACAGGATTCGAGACGACTAAAATAAGAAGTCTCAGTCCAGAATAAAATAAGGAAAAGAAATGAGTTGAAACCAAAGTACAGAAGCGGAAAAGATGTGGATTGCTCAAGACAATATTGAAGTCACAAGCTTTACATGGCCCGTCTTGTTCCGAAAAAGCTGAAGAAAATAGAACCAACACCTGCAGCGAACAAGCATCAAGATCCAGATCAGAGTCTGCATAAAGAACCAGTCAAGACTCAAGATCAAGCTTCAAAAGATTTATTGATAGGAATCTTGTAACTCATAGCTGATAGGCTTAGTTAGTTTTCTTCATTTTGACTTTGGTGTAATAAGGAGCTCAGCAGCAGTAACGGCAGTAACAATAGTGAAATCACGGCTTCCCGGTAGTCTCAGCTACCAAAAACTCCTAAAACTACACTGACATGATTCCTTTATAGCCAAGGATATGTAAGCAACCTTTGAAGCAAGGTTCGGTCAAACATTTTTCAAAATGCTTCCCATGGAGTATCAAACGGGTAACATTTGCCCGTAACTGCTCACTTTGTCTTTGCCCGAAAACTCTTCTTGTTTATAGAGGCAGCTGTGAGCATGTAATTTTTTATCCCACCAAAATATTCCTACAAAAACTAATAAATAGATTATTCCTATTTATTTTAAGATTGTTTTTTAGAATTTTGGTAATTATTTGAAATTATTTGCATTTTTCATTTCTGAAGTCATGGAAAATAACAAAAAATATTTAAATTCCCATAATATAGTATTATTAGGTTTTTAACTGAATCTCCCTCCATTCCAATTTATGTAAACTCGTTTGACTGGGCACAAAGTTTAAGAAAAAATGAAGACCATTTGAATTTTTTGTTCCTAAACAAGTTAAAAAGGGGCCAGAGTATTTGTGTGGTCATGAAAGCTTCTCACTAAGGATATAATTGTAAGTTTAAGAAAAATTATTTCCAAATTTAGAAAGGGGTCATTATTTTTGGAACGGAGCAAAAAGGAAATAGGTTCACATAAACTGGATCGGAGGGAGTATCTAATTACATAATTTGATTATACTATTAGAAGAAATTCACCAAATTTTGTTTATTTTTCGACATTTTTAGTTTTAGTGTTAAAATTAGTAATTTTTCTTTTAATAATTTAAGATTGACTAATTATGTAAATAATACAAGTAGATAGTTAGTTTAATTTTATAAATTAAGATAATTTAGTATTTGATTTAGGATTTAATTAAGTTAATTAGATTTTTATTAAAATTAAAATTAATCAAAGGTGGTCTTGGCTGAACTGGGCTAGTTTTAAAACCAGCCCAACAGCCTAGTCCAAAACCGGCCAAGCCCAAATACCCTAGTCTAGTTAAACTCCCGCCTAACCAAACGGCATCATTTTGGTGCCAGTCAATCTCGATCGTTGATCCTCAATAGACCCAACGACTCGGAACTCACTATTCATTTAATATATATGTGTCCTAACACCCCCTACTCCCTATTTCCATCTCCCCACTCTTTCACATCTCTCTCTCTCTATAAACCTCACTCCAATCATAACTGCCTCTCCACCCTCCGCCCAGAGTCACCGTCGCAAATCGCCTACGACGGCGGTGACACCTAAAATCACCCAAAAACAACCCTATCCTCTCCCCTCACTCTTCCCAGCCTTACTCAATTAATCAAAACCCCAAAACGCCACCACAAAATCAGTAGATCTTAAACCTAAAAAACCAGAAACCCTAGCCCTGCCCTGAGCTCCCGCCGGAAATCGCCTACGGCGGCGGCGGAACCCTAAACCTACCCAAACTCACACCCTAGAACCCCTTTACCCTATTGAACCTCACCATGCCAACTAGTCATCTGAAACCCCCACTAAAAATCTTAGATCTAAGATCTGAAAACCCAGAAACCTTAACACCGCCGCCGAAAATCGCCTACGGCGGCGGCATAGCCCTAAACCTACCCAATCTCATACCATACAACCACGACACCCCTTAGAACCCTACTCTGCCCATATATTCCAAAAATACCCCATCAAAAACCCTAGATCCCATATCTGAGTTTTTTCAAACCCTAAATCTGCTTCCCTCTTTTTTGATTCCATCTAGTTTGTCTAAAAATCCCCGTGCCAAGATCTCCCATCAGAGATCTCAGATCCCAGATGGGTGTATTGGCACGGGGGTTTTGAACAACTAGATCCCTATTCCAAAACAGTTTCGTTAGGTATAACTTCCTTTTCCTTTTCTTTTCTGTTTTTTTTCTCTATTTTTTAGTGTTATGTATTTTATTTTTAGTTTATGTTTATTTGTTCTATTTGTTCAGTATTACTTTTTTCTTCCATTTTTACTTATTTTCTGTCATTTTGTTTAAATTAATGAAATAGATATTAGTTAGGTTAAACCAGTAATTAGTTTTAGAAAAGCATGGTTGGTATGTCTTATTAGTTTTAGGAATTGGGCTACACTGAAGTGACCCACTTAACTTGGCTCAAATTTTGGGCCTATTTTTAGACAGGCCCATAGATTTAGTAAATCTTAAGAGCCCAAGGTCTTTAGACCAATATTTTCATGTCTCAAACCCAGAACCAGTCTGGTTCTGAGGCAATTCCAAGGTCCTGAAAGGTCAATGTTGGAATCTTAAATTTGAAATCTTTCAGTAAATATTAGGAAACTTCTAGGATAAGGAGAACTGACCCAAGATGAGTAGGAAAAGATAAGGATAAGGTCCCAAATGTGCAGAAATTGGATAGTTGTCCATTTTCTGTGATAAGAAGGTACTAGAAATTGGACAGTTGTCCAGTTTTTTGTTGGGAAGGATGCCTTTTCCCTGATTCTTAGGGAATGCTGGAAGATTCCTTTTGTACCTTGATCCTTATCCCTTTTCACTCCCCCACTCTATATAAACACTCACATTTTCTTCATTATAGACATATAGACACACGAAAATACACAGATACACAGACACAGAAAAATTTCCCTAAAAAATCACTAAGTCTGCCTTGAGTCTTTTGCCTTTCAAAAACTTCTGGAAAACCAGTCTTTGGTGTTTTAGAAACAAAAATACATTACTTTCCTGTTTTCAAAATCCTGTTGTTTTCCCTACTTTACTGGGATTTCAAGTTTGAGTCGAAAACTTTTGGTTTTCTACTTGGTTCATTGCTGCTGGTTTACTCAAGTTTTCAGAGACATATTTTCTCTTTGTTTTGTTTTATTGTTTCTATCAAGGTACTATTCTCAACAATGTAAAACTTCAGTTTCTATCATGACTATGATTTTGCTGTTTTTCAGAAATGGTGTTTGGTTTGAATGTAATTATAGGTATGAGTTAGATTACTGTCTTAAAACATATTGATTGAAGTGTGTTTATGTTAGAAATTATATGCAAATATGTGAAAAGTTGGTCCTTATATTATTCAAGTTGTGTCGTTTGCATGTTTAAAAACTTTTCTTAAAAGTTGTTCAGTATCTATTCGAAATTCGCGTATTTGTTTATCTTAAAGGGTCATACCTTGGAAATTTATGTATTTAGTTGCAATAATAGGATTAAAATAGTAGCTAGAAAAGAATTATAAGATTTGTTATAGACCAAGGAATCAAACTCAATTGGTTAGCTAATAAATTGTAATAGTTTAGTTATGATTTCTTTTTTGTATGACATGTTTGTTAACACATTAGCTAATGTGGACGTATCATTTAACAAAAATAATTCTGTTTTTTGTTAATTTTTAGAACATTTGGATTATGAAAAAATTGAGTTTTCTGAGCAAACTGGATAGTAACCATGGTACATTTTCAGGCCCAAATCAATTGGGTCCATGGGATTGTACTCTAGGTTTTCTGCTAATAAATAAAGTTGACAATTCGATTAAAGGCATTTACTCTCTAAAGTTTAGGTATACAAATGATGTTTAAATTCATCACTTTAATATAGTGTTAACATAAGAAACAAAGATTTAGAAAGTCAGTAGAAAATTATCAAATTAAATCCGATTTTAGTTACTGAAAGATATGAGTAAAAAATTCTATAATTGGTATTACAAAAACAAAACACGAATTTTCAGTCTCAAATTCATGCAAATAAAATGTGGGTTGGGCCAGAGTTCATTTGGACTCAGCCATCATCAGGCCCCAATCATTTTCGATTAAGTTCAGTTAGTTAGCCCAAATAATTGATAATGTATGTATTGGGCCAGAGTTCATTTGGATTCAGCCTTTATCATGCCCAAAGCCTCTTAATTATAGATCCATTGGGCAGCTAATACGTGAGCTGCCCAGTTAGTTCAAATAAATGTCTCACATAGTATTGGATCTTAACACCTAGTTATACGACATAGGGCCTTTAGATTAGAGACATAATTATAGCCTTAGGTATATTTCTAAGCGAACTAACTATTACAATTATGTACACGTATGTGTGACATAGTTGTGATGCAAAAAACAAGCTGAGGTACACGCTCGTGTGACCATGGTCAAACATTTAGTAAAACAAAACGCCTTAATCAAACACTCGTAGAAATGCTTTTAGGTGCGGTTTTTAAACTACTATCGTGATTGCGTACATGTTCGCATGACGTAATTACGTTTTTTTAAATAAATTCAAGGTACGTGTTCGCGCGACTTTGGCCAAATTTTTTCTTAAATAAATTAAGTGTTGAGAATTATGTACACCTACGCGTGACATGATTCTTGGCGTACCAAACTAAATAAGTATACGTATGTGTAACCCGTCTTAAGATAATCCTTTAAATACGAATAATCGAATAATTAGAAGCTGTAAAAGGTAGAATACACATAGGTCCAGAAATGAGTAATTAGATAATTTAACCCAAGTATAAATTGTTTAAGCGACCGTCCTAAAACCATGGAACTCGGGAGTTTCTAACACCTTCTCCCGGGTTAACAGAATTACCCGGTCTTCTGGTTGCGCAGGCTTTTAACGAAGTCAAAATTTCCTCGGCTTGGGATTTTAAAATGAATGGTGACTCGGAAAATCGTAAATAAATAATTTCGAGTGGCGACTCTTAATTAATTAAATAATCCCAACTCGAATAATGTCACTTAAATTGAAAAAACTCTCATATCCCACCTTTCGGAAAAAAGGAGGTGTGACAATGCACATTTAATACAAGTACGATACATATGACAAATGATACACATATCATCTTTTTTCATGTTCTTCTTCTGCTTAGAATTTTCAATTCAAACCACCTCAAAACTCTACCAAATCATCCCAAAACTTAGATTTAAACTCCTTAAGAGTACCCAACTTATTTTAAAAACACCCGCTCAAAAGAAAGCAAAAAATTAACTTTTTTTGCTACAAATAGCTAATTGACTAATATTGATAATATTTTATAATTGGCTCATTTTTTTACAAACTTACTTATAGACAGACATAACTGGTAATTTTCCGTTAGTAATTGCTACTTCCTGAGTGGGTTTTGGAAGATAGAAAAATTATTCTTGAGAAATGGGATGAAGTGTGTGTTTGGTACGAAGGTAAATATTTTCCAAAAAATATATTTCAATTTTCCTATGCTTGGTTGGCTTAAATATTTATTTTTCTCATGAACTCATTTTCCTCCAATTGGAGGAAAAAATTTCCCTATCAAGAGAATGGAAAATAACATCAACATACCCAGTATTATCCCACATCGTGGTGTCTGCGGAGGGTAGCGTGTACACAGACCTTAACCAATGGTGGCACCTTCTTGTCACACAGAACACCATAAGAGAGTCTCCATTTCAAGTCTCCATTTCATCCATCATGCCCCAATACGATGTGTGACATCTTCATCAAGCTTCCCACCCCCCGAATTATAGGCCGAAAGTACTTAAAACTTCCTCTCCTAAGGATGACTTGCGAGTCCAAACTCACCTCCCCTTGCCATCCCTGAGTCTCACCACTAAACTTACACTCCAAGTATTATGTCTTGGTCCTACTCAGCTTGAAACCTTTAGACTTTAGGGTCTGCCTCCATACCTCTAACCTTGCGTTTACACCGCCTCGCGTATAGTCAATCAATACAATATGATCTACAAATAACATGCACCACGGCACCTCCCCTTGGATGTGGCACGTCATAACGTCCATCATCAGGGCAAACAAAAAAGGGCTGACTGCCGACCCCTGGTACAACCCCATCAGGAGCGGAAAATGGTCTGAGTCCCCTCCCACCGTCCTCACTCGGGTCTCTGCTCTATCATATGTGTCCTTAATCACCCTAATGTGAGCAACAGGTACACCTCTAGCCTCCAAACACCTCCACAAAACCTCCCTCAGGACTCTATCGTATGCCTTTTCTAAGTCGATGAATACCATATGCAAGTACCTCTTCCTCTCCCTATACTGCTCCATCAAACTTCTAGCAAGGTGAATGGCCTCTGTAGTCGAGCGCCCCGGCATAAACCCGAATTGGTTCTCGAAAATAGACACACTCCTCCCCACTCTTAGCTCCACCACCTTCTCCTAGACTTTAATAGTATGTAAGCAGCTTGATACCCCGATAGTTACTGCAATTTTGGATATCACCCTTGTTCTTGTATAAAAGAACCATCGTGCTCCAACTCAACTCCTTGGACATCTTCTTCGTTCTAAAAATGACATTAAATAACCTAGTGAGCAACTCCAACCCCTCCTTGCCCGCACTCTTCCAAAACTCCATCGGGATTTCATCCGACCCGGTCGCTTTGCCCCTGCTCATCTTACGCATAGCCCCCTCAACCTCCTCAACTCTACTCCACCTATAATACCCAAAGTCGCAACTACTTCTGAATAGTTCAAATCACCCAGTACAATGTTCCTATCCTCTCTTCGTTTTAGAGACTATAGAAGTAGGTTTTCCATCTCCGACGGATAAGCCCCTCATCCAACAAAACTCTACCTTCTTCGTCTTTGATGCACTTCACTTTGTCCAAGTCACGGGTCTTCCTTTCTCTCACCTTGGCTAACCTGAACAACCTCTTGTCCCCACCTCGTCCCTCGAGTTCTTCATACAGACGACAAAAAACTGCAGTCTTGGCATCTGTAACTGCTAATTTCACCTCCTTCTTAGCTAACTTATATTGCTCCTTATTTACCCTTCTCTTCTCCTCGTCTACACTTTCCACTAGCTACAGATATGCCGCTTTCTTGGTCTCCACTTTTCCTTGCACCTCTCCATTCCACCACCAGTCTACTCACCACCAGTTTACTCTGTGTCCAACAGAGTAATCCTTCGAGATCCTTAATACCTCTCTACCGGCTTGCCTAATGTACTGCCCAGTCAGGGTCCACATAGCGCTTGCATCTCTGCTACTCCTCTAAGCCCCCCTACTCATCAACTTAACCCCCAGTTCTTGCCTTTGGCTTCCGTCAAGGCTCCATACTTGATCCTAGGTTGGCTATACACCACCCTCTTCCTCGTGATCTCAAGGTCCATGACCAAGAGCCTTTGAAGGGTCGTGAGGTCCTCACTATGGATAACCTTGCAATCCGTGCAAAGACCTCTATGGGACTTCGTGCAGAAAAGATAATCCATCTGAGTCACGGCCACTGAACTCTATAAGGTGACCAAGTGATCAACCTTCTTCGGGAAACTCGAGTTTGCTATCACCAAATCAAACGCTCTAGCAAAGTCCAACAGTGAAGTTTCTCCTTTGTTCCTATCTCCAAAGCCAAAGTCACCATGCACATCACCATACCCCCTATACGTCGCTCCAATGTGGCTGTTGAAATCTCCTCCTATGAAAAGCTTCTCAGTATGTGGAATACCACACACCATCTTATCCAAATCCTCCCAGAAACGCCTTTTGAACTCTTTTTCAACCGTCCTCACCCTATTTCTCATCCCCACCAACCCCGCCCCCTCCCTCCATGCACCTTCCAACCCACCCTATTCTACCCATCCCCACACCCAACCCCCCACCCCACCCTAAATAAAAATATTATTAAGATTACTTACTTTTGATTTTGTATGTAGACTTTCTTTTTTATTTCAACAAAATGAGTCTTTTTTTCATGAATTAAAAAAAATAGTTTTTTTCATTTCAACAAAAAATACTTTCTTTTCATGATTAAGAATTTCTTATTCTTTATTTTAATAAAATGATGGAGAAATGAGTATTTTTTTTTCATGGTGTAAAATAAGTATTTTCTTTCAATTAACAAAAAAAAAGTACTTTCTTTTAATGATGTAGAAAAAAGTATCTCCATTCATTTCAACAAAATGATGTAGTAAGAAGTTTTTTTTTTTTTTCAACAAAAATTTCTTTCATTTCAACAAATGGGTATTTTCTTTTCATGATGTAGAAAAGTATTTTCTTTCATTTTGACAAAATGAGTACTTTCTTTTCATGTTATAGAAAGAGTACTTTCTTTTCCAACCAAAAAAAGAATATTTCTTTTTAGTTATGGAGCACAAATTTCAAATTGTTTTTGGGTAAAAAAGTAAAGCAGCATATTAGTTCCTTCGGGTTTGTAGATCTTTTAAAAGAATAGTTAAGAAATAGGAATTTGGGGGAAGGGGGTGAGGAGAGCAGCATAAAAAATTATTTTCCTAAAAAATATTTTTTACCATCTAACCAAACAATGGGAAATATTTTTCTAAACTGTTTGTTTTTTTCACTCACTAACCAAACAAAGGAAATCAGGAAAACCTTTTTTATGAAAACATTTTCCTTCGTAACAAACACGCCCGAAATCAATATATGAAAAGTTTTACTGAGAAGTTGGAGATTCTAGCTCAAAGAAGAGAGAATCATTTACAAATATTTATTTAAAGATTGACTTTTCATTAAATAATGGTATCGAGAACAAAGTCGATAATGCAAATAAGGATAGTGGCTGGCTAATGACTGCATCTACCCGAACTTAGATTTGCGTATGAAGAATTATGAGCAGTAACTTCAATCCACTTTCACTCAAAAAGATAACTTCGTAAAGAGAATGAAGGAGCACAATCATAGAGGATATCAGGACTTATAGGATGGATTTTAAGAAATATGAAGCTACAAATCATTATCGCTAATGTATTTCTCAATAGTGTCAATGCAGACGCCCACAGATTTCCCTTGAGTCATTGCCTCTGCAAGCTTCGCTCGTGCCTTCTCATGGCGGCGCAAGATTAGGATTGTGTTCAATACAGCCCATTTCACCTGAGAATCAGCTTTCTTCTGTGTAAATCCCAGGCTCTTCAGTAATGCATCCAACTGTCAAGCAAGTATTTTTGTTAGTCTTTGTTTAACATTTAAGACAGAATCAATCATTTTGGTGAAAACTGCACAAATGATGCAGGATTTTCAGCCTTATATAAGTTCACCAAGAAAAAGAGCTTACCCCTTAAAGTTTACTCACTAATTAAGAACCAAGAAGACCACCAGTGGGAGTAATGAGACAAAGCTCATGTTGAGTAGTTCAATTTCTATCTTTTTTCGAATAATGTAGTATTTGTCACAAGTGAATAAAATGAAAGAATGATAACAAGTTATACAATTAAGTGTCAGTCAAAAATAAAAATAAAAAGTTTTCTTCCATTTCAACTTTGTGTATTTTTTTTTTATGAAGTGGTGTATTAATAACAAAAGCATCCAGTGGATGCACGTATTACAAAATAAAAGAAGATATCAGCTCCTAAGAAGAAAGCAAAAAAAAAATCTACCACAAGACTAGAGAGCTGATAAATTCCATGAATTGGTCAGAGTTATACATAGGGGAGAGTTTAACACAACAAAAAAGAGTGACCAAACATCTAGTCTTGAGTAGGTATCTAGCAGTTGAGATGCCATCAAAGCATCTTTGATTCCTTTCTGTCTATAAGCACCACAAAATAGCAGCAGGAACCATAGACTCCAACTCACAAAAACTTCATTGACACTGCATGGCATTGTCTAACACAATCCAAAAAGTGAAAGAAACATGGACCATATGTCTGTTGCAACTGGACAGTGAAGAAATAAATGGTTGATGGTTTCAGAGTTGCTTTGGCACATATGGCATCTGCTAGCAAGCTGAAAACCCCTTCGGATGAGATTGTCATGGGTTAGGCATGCTCCATTTAGGGTTATCCAGCAAAAAGCACTGACCTTTGGAGGCATTTTAGTCCTCCAAATTAGTTTCTAGGGCCACTGATCAATAATTTCCTTCCTGGAGCTTAAGGTTTGATAACTAGCTCTGACTGAGTATGCACCACTCCTACTGCCGCCCCATCTGAGTTTGCCCCTACCTGGAGTAATGGTTGAATTATTGTGGAGGCTGCCAAGATGTGTTACCAAGTCATCAAACTCCCAGTCATTCAGATTTCTTCTTAAGCTTGGGTTCCATGAGTTAACCTCCCAATTCTGCGCTGTAGAGTCTGGGTTAGTAGCAATAGAAAATAGTCTTGGATAAGCATCCTTCAGTGTTGTATGGCCTAACCACTTATCTTTCCAGAATAAGATATGTTCCCCATTTCCCACCTGAAGGGTTGAATCAATAGCGAAGACATCCCACAGCTTCCTGATACCCTTCCACAGCCCACATCCATAGCTAGATCTAACAGTATTGGTACACCAGTGACTTTGACAGCCATACTTAGCTTGAACGACCTCCTTCCTGAGACCAACTTCTTCCTGATTATACCTCCACTGCCATTTCATTAGCATGCTCTTGCTGTGCAGAGCCACGTCCTTTACCCCTACCTCCAAGTGATTTAGGAAGTGTTACCTTGGCCCATTTGACAAGGTGAAATTTATGGTTCTTGTTGTTGCCTTCCCACAAGAATGAACATCTAAGTTTATCTAGCTGCTTTTGAATTTTGACAGGAATTGGAAAGAGGGACATAAAATAGGTTGGTATGTTGTCCAACACACTATTTATGAGGGTTAGTCTTCCACCAAGAGAAAGATATTGTTGCTGCCAGGACGCCAGTCTTTTCTCAAATTTTTCAATGACCACATTCCATATCTCAATTGATCTTAGTGCGGGCACAATGAGCTCACATTTTGCCAACCTGCCAAATCCGCCATATTTTAGTGGGTTGGAAGAGTGATATTTAAGTTGGGTAAAATTTGGGCTTCAACCCATATTCAACCCGTGGAAATATGGGTATCATGGGTAAAATATGGGTTAGACTAGTGCGTTATCTTCCAACTTTTTTATATTTGTTTAGCTTAACATTTTCCTTATGAACTCATTTTCCTCTAATTGAAAGAAATTATTTTCCTAATGAAAAATATTTTTCAAAACTCTTTTTCAATATAACCCACCATATGCCTCATCACCACCAACCCACCCCCACCCAAACCACCCTAGCCCACCCCGTTCCTACACCAACTACTACCATCCCAACCCCACCCANCCCTAGCCCACCCCACCCCACCCCTACACCTACTACTACCATCTCAACCCCACCCAACTCAATAGAAATATTATTAAGAGTGCTTTCTTTTCCATTTCAACAAAATACAGTAGAAATTTTTTCATTTCAACAAAATAAGTATTTTTTGATGTAGAAAAAGTATTTTTTTTTATTTTAAAAAATAAGTACTTTCTTTTCTTATTGTAGAAAGATTACTTTCTTTTTAAACCAAAAATAGTATTTTCTTTTTAGTTATAGATCACATATTTCAACGTTGAGTTTGTACAGAGTCATGTATTTCAACGTAGATTGTTGTTGAAACTTGCTATTTTCATATAATGTTTTAGGATTTAATGCTCAAGTTTTAGTTAATCTGCTCCCTTCTACTCTCTTTTAATTGCATGTACTATTCTTTTATTTTCTTTATGCATTTCATGTATGTAATATATTTTTTGAATATAAATAGTATCTTTCTATTTATAGTATTTTTTAAATTTTATTTAGTTTTATATTGGATTGCAGACAATATATGAACAAAGTGAAAAATTCACAAAGTCATATATTATTAGTGATATTGCTTGATGTGCATTAAGCACCTTTTTTTCTAAAATGAAAACTGTCATATTTTGTGGAAGAGTAACTTAAGTTCACAATATGGTACTTAAATTTGAATAAATTTAATGAAGGAAAGTATATATTATTCCAGTTACGCTTATGTCACTAAATAATCTGAGCAAAAGCAAAATTATAAAATGCATTTGAAAAAAATTACACTTGTAAAATATGGGTTAACCCATATTCAACCCGCTCATTTGAAACTCAACCCGTTTTTTACCCGCATGAAATATGGGCGGATTGAGACCCAACCCATTTTTGCTCAACCCATTTTTAACCCGCCCATTTGCCACCACTAGTTGATCTGTGTCTAGCACCCAATGGGAGGCCTAAGTAGGTGGTAGGGAATGAACCTGTAGTACAGCACATTATATCTGCCAACATCTCTAGTTCTGGGACCACATTAACAGGGTAAATGACACTTTTTGACATCTTAATGTCAAGCCCTAACAAAGCTTCAAAAATCAACGGAGTAAGATTGAGATATTCAACTTGAGACTTCTCAGCACCACAAAAAATGAGGGTGTCATCAGCAAACAATAAGTGAGACACTGAAACTGTTAAGCCAGAGTTGTTGCCAACATCAAAACCCTGCATCCAATGCATTTGCTTCGCTTTTTCCAGCATTCTGCTAAGTCCCTCCATCGCTAGAATGAATAAGGAAGGAGACAAGGGGTCCCCTTGTGTTATCCCTTTCTCAGGGGAGAAAAAGCCAACAGGGCTTCTATTAACAAGAACAAAATATCTGACTGTGGAGAAGGTATATCTAATCCACCTGATCCATTTTTCACCAAATCCCATTTGCCTTAAAATTGAGATGAGATACTGCCAATTGATTTTGTCAAAGGCCTTCTCTATATCAAAGCTTAAAGAGCATGCCAGGTTCACCATTTTTTTGCCTCCAATCCAAGACTTCATTAGCAATTAGTGCAGCATCTGTAATTTGTCTGCCTTTAATAAAAACATTTTGGTAGCCAGAGAACAACTTCCCGATCACCTTTTTAAGTCTCTCGGTCAGCACTTTTGTCACTATCTTGTAGACACTACTAGTAAGACTAATAGGTCTGAAATCTTTTAGTTCAATTGCTCCGTTCCTTTTAGGGATGAGAGCAATAAAGGAGGCATTAAATGACTTAACCATGTGAAAGTTTCTATGGAAGTGATTGAAAGTCCCCATGACATCCAGTTTTACAGTATCCCAACATCTTTGATAAAAAGCCAATGTAAAACCATCAGGGCCAGGGCTTTTGTCAGGTGCACAAGAGTTGATAGCATCTTGAACCTCCTCCTCTTCAAAAGCAACTTCCAAGGCATCCTTCTCCTCATTGTTCAAACAACCTAAGCCTTCAAAAGTACAACTAGGTCTCCAAGTTTCATTCTCAGAGTATAGATCTTGATAAAAATCTAATATCACCCTTTTAATTTGTTCCTTTTCTTCAATGATATCCTCTCCCACTTGTAGTCTGTCAATGCAGTTATACCTCCTGTGGGAATTGGCTACCAAAGTATTTTGTATTTCTGTCACCCTCTTTCAACCACAAGCATCTTGACTTTTGTCTTCATGATATTTCTTCAACCTTGGCTAATTGTTGTAACTCCATTTTTAGCTGAAGGATTTTATTTGTTTCATCTTGAGTCTGCAGTCTTCCTATCGTTGCTTGTTCCATTAATAATAGTTCTTCCATAGCTTTGTTGATTCTGGTGCTAATTTTACCATTATGACTCCCTGTTCCAGATTGCTAAATCCTTCTTTAGAAGTTTCAGCTTTTAGGATAGTACAAAGTCAGGGGAGCCATTCACATAGCCCTGCCACCATTCTTGGATCATATCACAAAACCCTTCATGTTGTAGCCACATGTTTTCGAATTTAAAATAAGAAGGTTCAGAAGTCCAATCCCCATTTTCCAAGGCAAGAGGCCTATGATCAGAAACAACTCTAGGAAGGGCTAGTTGTTGAACAGAACCAAAGAAATCATTCCATTCAGAAGAGATCAAAAACCTGTCAATTCTTGATGCCTGTAAAGAATTTTCACCCCTAGCCCAAGTGTAAAAAACTCCGTGTAAAGGGAGATCCACCAAGCCCATGTCTTGAATGAAGTCAGAAAATATTTTCATAGCCCTTGATCTTCTTATACAATTAAACCTTTCATTTTCAAAACGAATACATTAAAATCTCCCCCAATAATCCAACTATCATTCCATAAACCCCTTACAGCAGCTAGTTCTTCCCAAAATTCAACCCTCTCCCAACTAGTATGAGGACCATATACTCCTGTGAAGCACAGTCTGAGATCAATTTGAACCCCTTCAAGCATTGTAGAGATGGAATACTTCCCTTGCAAAGAGTCAATGCAATTCCACTGTCTTTTATCCCATAGAATTATTACCCCTCCTTTGTTGCCACTAGCCTTCAACTCAGTCCACTCTACCCATCTCGAGCCCCAAATCTGTCTAGCTATAGCCATTGAACAAGTTTCAGTCTTGGTTTCTTCCAAACACAAAATGTCAGGTTTCCACTTTTGAATTAAGTGCCTTAATAGTGCTTCGCTTGCTCTCGTCATTGAGCCTCCTTATATTCCAGCTAATAATTTTTGCTCTCATTCTGAAAAGGCTTTGTGAAACCTGCCCCTGTCAGACCCGTCACCCTTTTCATATGTAAGTGTGCATTCCAGCAACCTTGCTTCTCTTTCCCCCTTGTTCTTTGGTTTTTTCCCTTCTTTTCTTCTTCCCTTTGGCAACTGTATTTGTGATTGCCTCTTTTGCTCCATTTTGAGGATCATATAAAAAAATTCATGTTCAAATCCAACTGAGTTCACTCCGAAATCCTTGCATGCTTTGGTCATAGCAACCTTGGTCCAATGAGAGGTCTCAATAACCATTGGTGCATTGGTAAGCTGATGCGCATGGAGGTTTTCTTCATACCGGGGTAAGGACAAAGCGTCACAACCAGAGGGAGAAGAAATATCAGAATCCCGTAGAACAACCATGGAAAGATCTGGATTTGTTGACGGAAGAGAGAGAAGAGGAAAAGATTGCATGTGTTCGGCTTCATCAGCAGAATCAATTTGCTCTTCACTGGAGACCTCATACCCAAGGTTGCAATTCTTCTCTGGGAACATAACAGTCGTTGGTTGATAAGAGGACTGAGAAGGAGACTTGTCAATTTTTGTTTTAGTCCCTTTGTGAGAACCCGTATATGGGTCTTTAAGTGATTTAAGAGATTGGGCTGGCCCAATAATTATCCACTCTTTCTTTCCCTTCCCTCTAAAGAGACCATTAGGCCTCTTCCCTATTTTGCCTTTAGAATAATAATTAGGGTTAGCTTGTTTGACCTCCTGTTGAGCCTGGTTATAAGATGGCCCAACCCTAGAGTTAAGTTTGAAATTTAAAACATCTAACAACATGGGACTCAAAGCATTCTTCTCTTTGGACCAAAGGTTGCAGGACCTATGGTCATTCAACTGAGACTTTGCATCTTTCCCGGCGATGGCGAGTTTAGAATGGCTATCTGCAATGATAGAGATTTCAAACACCAAATCACCCACAATTAAATATAGCTTGCTCGGAGGCTCCTGATCTGAATCATTAACACAAATACGAGCCCAAAGAAGATTATTCCTTTTCTTTGTGTCTTCATCCGAATCTATGTAGCCACCACATCGATCATCCACAAACCTCAACGTTTTCTCCGACCAGTCATGCAATGGAATACCGAAGGCCCTGATCCATCTTTGTCCCTGTATTTGCTCTGTGGGTTTAGTGCCAGAAATAGGAGACCACCAGTCAAGAAAGAGTTTCCGCCCATTCCAGAACCAATCTCCAGACTTGACCCTCTCAGCCTCCTGCCGTGAAGGAAGCTCAAATAAGAACTAATTATGAGCAAGTGGTGAAACCCTTAGACCTGCTGTCACCATCCATCTAGTAATAAACCATTTCTGTAAGACTTCAGGTTGTGGGTTGGAGCAAAATGAATCATTAAAACCACCAACCAGGCAACGAGATAGGAACTGCTCTTTTACTTCTTCCGGCTTGGTCTGAGAAGCCATTTCCGGCCATTTTTGCAAGTTGGCTGCTTGGATGTAAGACTTCTCAGGTGTAGTGAATCTATGAAGAATTGGGTTAGAGTTACCCAAAAACCTGATAATCTTATCAGCAATGTCACACCATCCAATGTTGTACTCGGTCTCCGGGATAATAATGGCAGATTTTCTTACACCAATCCACTTTTCAATGCGAATGAAACGCCCATAGATACTGAAGTTTTGGTATACTCTATGTAATAAATTTTGTTGCTTTCTTCCCCATCTCCTGTATAGATCCCCCGAGCCCTTGGAAGCCTGCCATAAATTATCACAAGCCCAACGCAAATTGTTCTCGTCTATTTTAATATTGCTAATAAAACGACTGCTCCGCTCTGTGAGAAGAAACCACCTGTAATGACCATCACTAATGTCTTCACGTTCAAAAGATTTTTCACCGGCCTTGAAAAAACAACTTTTCCCCCATGTTTAAAGTTGGCTAAGCCGATGAGAGGCCTCGTCGGAGAGAGAATCAGAGGGAGGGGAAAAGTTGGTGCACATTTCCTAAGGCACAGTACTGGAACAGCACTACAATTACCACGACAAAGTAGTCTATCAAGCATCTGGTAGATCAATTTTAAACTAGTAATTTTGCAAGAGTATTGTCTATGCAGTGATTGTGAGATTGATAGATTGTGAGATCTGTATTCAATCCAAAGTAGTTGCTCTAAGACAAGTGTTGACATCAACTGTATGTATATTTACAGAAGGTGGAAGAATTAACTCTTTACTGCATCGAAAGTAAATAGCAGTACTCCACTATAAAGCTAGGTTGGAGCACTATTGTTATATAGATTCTCATATTAATAAAATTCTTTTTTTTTTCAAGCGAGTTTCTAAGGACCACAATTACTGTTCATTACACTTCAGATGGTATAATTCGATTTTACCATATGATGTCATATCCTAATTTAGATGTCCCGCTCAGTTAAGATATGAACTGAGCAAAATAAACCTAGAAGGTTGGCTTATCGTCAAACTATAGGAGCAGAGGAATGATATAAACCTGATTAATGTCACTCAGGCCTCCCTCAGCATAACCGAACAGAAGATATTCGGTTGCTACACCCGCTAGTGAGATACATGAAAACCGGTTCAGCATCTGTCGGAAGTGCTTTATTAGTGAAAGAACCATATAACAGGTAAAAGAAATAAACATACACAATAATTATGATAAAGACAAGTACCGTGGCTGTTACTTTTCCTCTATTTACCTGCATGGAAATAAATCAGGCTAAAATTAGCAGGAAAGAGCAATAAAATTCTAACATGATTATTGCCCAGCCCAGAAATCTTGCAACAGAATATGCTTAAAAGAGGAATATAAAAAGAACAACCAATACTGAAACGCTTTACTGGAGATGAAAAACTGATAGGAGACTGCCTACTTCCTCCATAAACTCAAAGTCAACAAAGGCTGTCCCTGCTTGGATGTTTAACGATCCTTCCTTCTTCAAAGCGTCCAAACTAGTGAGTGTATACCCCTTTGGAAGAACACCCAGCAAGTACGCAATCAAGAAATGCCCGGCTTCATGCTAGATTAGAATTGGGGAATGAACAGCTTGTTACAAGACAAGTCACGGAAAAATTAATGAAGACTTTCTGAGAGAGAAAAGTAGAGGTAAAGAATAAGGAAATTAAATACTTGCTTGGTATTGAAGACATTGCTAGAAGGAACATCAAAATGAACAACCATATTCTGAATGTCTGTTAATTTGTAACTATTTTTTAAAGATGTTCCAATCAAAGAGAATTGAAACTAAAGGCATATTTTAGGTTCTTTTTTTTTTCTCCCTTGAGAAGAGTAAAAAATTAACGCCCTTTTAGTTTTCTGCATTTGTATGTGAGTGTGTGAGAGAGAGAGAGAAAATGAGAGATGAATCTCACTTGAACAACCCTGTTGTGGTACTTCTGACTGAAAATATGACCAGTTGTATCAAGGATCAAAGCACCAACCCCTCCATTGAAAGAAACCTACGCACAAATATGGATAAATCAGCAATTATGCTTGAAATATCTCAGACCACAAAGCTCCAGGTTGTAGGCTTCGTACTTTAACCTCACTTGACTTGATTAAGTCGTTAAAAGTCAAATATACATAAATAAGAGTGCCAACTGCTATCACATGGTTAAGGGGGTTCTCCTTTTTAAGAAATATTATATTCCCGAGACATAACATTTAACTTGTAACAACCCGACCGGTCGTTTTGTTTATTTGCGCCTCGTTTCCCCTTTTGATGCTTCACACATGCCTCGTTTCCAACTATATTTCATGAATATATCTTATATTTAACATCAAATTTATGTGAATCAAAGTGAAAATTTGAGAAATTTTGCCTAAATTTTGAAAAATGATAATTTAAGGTTTGAGAGTCGATTTGGACTCAGATTTGAAAACGAATCACATATATGGACTCGTGGGGTTATGTGTAGCCGTAATCTACCCTTGGACCCGGGTTTTGACCAGGCGGGCCTGGAGTTGACTTCTCTTGACTTTTTGGGAATTTTGTGAAGATCAAAGCTTTATCTATGTACTCCATCCGTTTCAATTTAGATAAGGTAATTTGACTTGGCACAGAGTTCTAAAAAAAAGACTTTTGAAACTTGTGATCTTAAAAGCTTAAGGGGTAAAAGATTTGTGGGGCCATGACATTTGTGTGGTTATAAAAGCTTCTCATTAAAAAGGTAAAATGGGCAAAATAAAGAATTTAAAGTTGAATTATTTCCAAATTTAGAAATGTATCATTTATTTTGGAACGGACTAAAAAGGAAAGTACCTCATCTAATTTGAAACGGGGGGAGTAATTGTTTTCCCGTGCATTGGTTGATGATATTAAGTCACCTTTGGTTAGAATTGGGCCGTGTGGAGGCAAATTTTAGGGGAAAAGTTATTTCAGAGGGTTGAGTTGGCCTAGTTGAGGTAAATATTTTACCTAACTTTGTGTGGGGAACTACCGCTTAGGATTTGGGTTGATTGTGTTATTCGTGTTATGTGAAAGTCGTGTACGCAAGGTGACGATGGGTACACGGGCTATATGTGGTGTACTCATACTACGCTTCTGCACAACTTTTGTGCAGATCGAAGTACGTCTGCCCATGTTGGACGCTAGTGATTGACTGATTTGTTGTTTTTCGGAGACTTCAAGGTATACTTGCTCGGCGTCCGCAGGTCTCGTACTCACCTTCTGTTATTTCCTTTATCAGATAGTGTTGTAGTAGAGGTTTTAGAATATTCTGTAGCTCTTACGACTCAATTCCACCGGTTTTGGGAATTATGTTGTTGAGGTTCTATTTTGGAAGTTAATATGAGTTTATCTGTTTTACTTTAGTATCTCAGTTTGGTTATTTTTGTTAAGTTATTATTAAATGTTAGGCTTACCTGGTCTTAGAGACTAAGTACCATCACGACATTTTAAGATGGAAAATTGGGGCCGTGACATAACTAAAAGATTACCAAGAGCATGACCCTAACGTGATTTTTAAACATTGAGAAAAGACAGCACAAGGAAAGCAAAAGTGTTATTTATCTGGAGACATGTCAAGCTAGCAATGACTAAACGAAAGCTTAAATTTTCACGGAGGAATATTGTGGTTCGATGCTCATGTGATAAAATTAGTCTTTAACAACCCTTTTAGGGTAAAGCTATGGGAGCATTATATTGGGGATTTTGGTCTTATTGGTGATTTATCTTATGTCAGTTGGTATTCAGTTCTCGTCCTCTTCTGTTGTAGATCTTTTACCAAACCTCTTAGTTTTAGATTCTCTTTCAGCATATCTTCTGTAAGTGAAAACTGAAGCTGGTAGCGACAAGGAGAAACATAATCCTTATTGCTAATTTCTAGAGAAAAGAACCAGTTCGAAATGCTGGTGTACAGAAGATCCTTCCAAGAGACATAACTGCACAAGTCTGATGTATGAAAGATCCTTCTACCAGATGTAAATGCACAAGTTGTCCAGAATCATCAGAAAGAAAATGTTTAATCAGTAGAGAAAAGAAGAGTTACTGGAAAAAAAACCTTTTTCAGGTCAATCAGATCCAATTAATTTACAAGGTAACATATCAAATGACCAAACATTTCTTTCTACTTCTTCTAACCTCCTCCTCACTGGGATGACTTCAAGACCCATAAGGAGGTACATTGGCAACCTAAATTCTCAATCAACGATGAAAAGTTCTCGAGAAAGAAGAATCTTTGAGCAATAAAATGCTCAGTGAATAACATGGCTCTGACCTTAGCAACCATTTTCAAGAAATCACTAAAGACAAGATATAAAATTGTTTTATCAACCACCAGAGAGGAATGCCATATGGCAAATTTACCAAAAAGAAAAAAAAAAGACAATTCAGAGGAATCTAAAGAGTTTACCAAGTCCAGAGTCCACAAAAAAAGAAGTCCAAGAGAAACGAAAAGGAGCTGTTGTGGACTCAAATCAAGCGCATACCATGCAGCAATGCCACCTAATACAGCAGCAAACTGCAGATTTCTTTCAATGGCACCAAGGGTGGTATCAACTGGTGATAGAAGAGATGCGGTTTCTATACCGTTCAACCTCAATTCATCCAAGGAATATAGCCTCTGAGGTACCTGCATGAACCTACACATAAAGTTAAAGCAGCTTCCCAACTACAAGGAGGATGTCTTTCTATAAATTAAACTTGTAAGGTTAAAGCAGACTTGTAACACTAATAACAAGGTCAATGTCGTATAAACTTGAAATGATGTCCAGCTAAACTCTTAACAACTAAAAGCTTTCACCCTTTCTTATATGGTAAATATATTTATAGCAATGAAATGAAGCACTAAAAAATTCATAATAAAAGCAAATTAATAGATGAACCAACAAAGGGAAAATAGGTCCAACTCCGCCTTGCCTATGCAAGAAAGGCTCAAACTCAGACAAGGAAAGTTGAATCATATGAAATTAATTGATAAAACATTAGCAAAAGAACCTGACGAGCGGCGCCGAAACACCTAAGACCACCGGGTTTGCCCTGCAAATCCTTCACAAGAGACAGCGCAGCCCTGTCATCCCCCTTCTTTAACTCCTTATCCACCTGCTCCAACACCGATAAACCCACTATCCTCGAATTGCTCAATCCCAACAGGGAACAACAAACCAATCCACCACAATAGGCAGCAACACTACCCATTTTGTATCTGAACACTATAGAATGAATGAATTAAAACAAACAGACCCAGTATAGGCAAAATTTTGAAATTCACCAAATGTCGTCGTATCTGGGTGTGCCTTTTATTAGAAGTGAAGCGAGTGAAATTATGTATATTATGTATACTAGAGGAATAAGATCAATTCTGTTATGAATTGGGGTGGGCATGTATCGGGTAAAACTATAATTCGAACCGTTAATTATTTATTGGATTATTGGGTTAACGGTTCAGTAACGGATAAAAAACAATTATTGGGTTATCGGTTCGGGCCCGATTTGCAATTTTGTTATTGGGTAAGAATTAATTAATTTACTAATTTACCCTTAAGTATATCCATACTATACTAGGGTTTCATAATTCCTTTTCCCTATTCTTTCTCAATTCTCAGTAAGTCAATTTCTCTTTCTCAGTTTCTCAATTTTTTGTCGCACCCTTACGGCCCAACCTCAGCAGTTCTCCGCCTCACCACGGCTCACGCCCTCACCAGTCACTAGTCAGCCCGTCAAGACTCAGGTCGGCGTCACTCGTCAGTCGCATCACGCCCTGAGGTTGGACAGGTGTTTCTCTCTTTTTGGACAAATCTAAAATTATAAAACACTTATAATTTTAACAAGTGTTTCTCTTTTTGGAAAAGAATCCTAAGCAGTAAACTTCTGTTTATTTGATACATGGGTTAGCCAGTTTCTGATATTATCAATTCATAATTTCTGATAAATATTCATATAGATTATCGTAACATAACCTGTAGCTTAAAGACTTGATTGTGTAACGTCGTCTTACTATTTTATCTCACTTTTTCAGAATTTTTTCACTTCTAGTTAAACATACGAATCATATTCCACGTTTTATTATCAATACAATCATATTGCATTCCACCTTTGTAATCCTATATTTATACATCATAAAGTTGTCAAAGACAACGGAAATCTGATCTATTTCTTGACTTCTGGCTCAAGATAATTGAGAACTCGACAGTTTTATATATTGCGAAATTATTTTAGTTGTTTTATCTTATCGGGTAAACTGATAACCGAACCGATAATGATCGATAACCGATAATCAATATCTTATCGGTTTGGTTATCAGGTTATGATATTTGTAAACCGATAACCGATAGGCAAAATCGATAATATTCAAAACCGAACCGAACCGACCGATGCCCACCCCTAGTTATGAAACATTAGAATAAGGTGGATGTCCATAGCTCCTATAACACCCGCTACTTTTCTCCATTAACCTTCAACTACTTTTTACCATTATGATTGTAACTCACACACCTCCATAACTTCCTCCATGATTTTCCTCCACGATCTCAAATGTTTAATGTCATGTTTAAGACATTCTTTTGTATACCTCTATGTAATACTATAAATAGAGGATGAAGTTATATTATACACATTTGAATATATAGAAGAAATAAGATAGTTGTCTCTTCATCTCTATATTTCTTGTCTATTTTCTTGTATCATATTATTACTTTGAGCTTAGTTTCTTAACACGTTATCAGCACGAATTACTATATTCTTCTTATATTTTCTATAAGAGATGAAAGCCTTTCATGGGAGCTACAACCTTGAATCAATTTGGTTGAGCCTGTGAAAATTTGGGCATTTCGCTGCCATATCAATGTTGTGTTTCCTTCATTATACAGGGAGTGTCATTTTTCAGTTGCCATGAATTCTGCAATTAACTTACGTTAATATTTAAGACTTAGTTTAATTTGTGTTACTTAACAATTTAGTTTCATTTGTGCAGATGTATACATATTGAGTACCTACTTTAGAGTGACAAACAAGAGCATATTACGATGCCTTGACATCATCTCGCATATGTAATGCTCCGACAGTTTGCAAGCCAAGATTATGGAAATGTTTACTATTGAGAAGGTTTCTAATTAATCTTATAAAAATAATAAGAATTTAAATTTATGTTGTGGTCAAAATAAATTTTGTATAAATAGTTTTATTCCCTTTATATTTGATCATGTAGATGTTCGTGAAAAAGATCAACGTGAACTTTCATTAAAGTTTGGAAAAAAAAATTGATTATTAGAAAGTAGTATATCATGAAAGTCTCAAGGATGAGTCCACTTAGACTTGTTATGCCATTGTATAAGGGTAAGACATCAGGTTTGAGTCCTGGTGCACTATGATGATAAGAGTTAGATTTGAGTCCCAACTCATTATGGCCTAACATGCCTTTATATGGGTAAGGCATTGGGTTTGAGTCCCAGTGCACCATATTGATGATATAATGATGACTGAAGAAAAATAACATATTTTTTATGAAAAGACATGAAGATTGTCCCAGATTGTCCCACTTGATTTGCTCCATTCTTGAAGTGAATGTGTAGCTAGTGTACATAATAAGTCTAAATAAAGACAAGTGGTTGACCAATAAATGTGGGCGTGCTGAAGATCAAATAGTAACAGTCATCATTATGATAATTGTAAAAAGGAGAACAATAAGGGTTCTCAAAATGATCCTTCAAAGGTGAAGGAATATGTGTCAATATGGTCTGTTAATACGAGACACGTTCGAGTGGTTATATCCATTCGTTGAAAGTACGTTCACATGATTATAGTCCATTCGTTGAAAATTTGTGATAAGCATTGTAAATGCTGACTCATTGCTGAAAGTAAATGTTGAAATGTATATGTGATGAAAAAAATATGCATAAGAATATGCTTATGCATGGTTGTATAACTACCACAACTCACCTCTAAGGGAGGTTTGAGAGAAATAAAGATAATGAATATTACAATGCGGTTACTTAAATATGTCATTGGTCACGTACATGTGGTACGCCAAAAATATTATGCCATGCCTTATAAAAAGTTATTAAAGACAAACGTAAAGCAACAAATGGTTTTGCTTATGATTACTTCGGTCATAACAATTATTATGATATGATTTTCTCCGAGAAGGAGATATTCACCATATGGATGGTTGACAAAAGATCTTGTAGTACAAAATCAATTAAGAGCTCGGGAAGAGCAAATTTATTACTACCCGGATTAATGAGATTGTTCTTGACATTAATATTGTAGTAAGTCTCAAAAGAAATTTTTTGAGTTTCAAATGTATAAGCCAAAGTGGTTGGCATATTGAGACTATAAATGAAAGGAAGATTGAATATCTTCATATTACTATAATCATACCGGGTAAATAAAAGGTTACCCAATTTTTCTTCTATTTGTACAACATAAGTATAAGCATGATGATGGAATCACATGCCACAAGTAAACTAGAGGTTTACTGAAACAAATATTAGTTGGCATGATCGGTTGGCCATCCCGATTCAATTATGATGCGAAAATTTATTGAGAATTCACATTGGCATATATTGAAGAAATAGAAGATTCTTCAAGAATTCTCTTGTGCTGCTTATTCTCATGATGTACCAATTAAGGTTGAGGTTGAATCTCTTGATTTCTGGAATAAATAAAAGGTAATATATATATGGGCCCAGTCACCTGCCATGTGGACCGTGTACTATAATATGATTTTAAAAATACATCTATTGTATGGTCACATGTGCGTTTGTTGTCAACTTGCAGTGTGAATTTTGCAAGGTTTATTGCTCAACTTATTAGAGCACAGTTTCAGAATATAAACTATGATAATTTGTCTTGATATTGCTGGTTTAAATCAAACTTGGTTTAGCAGAAATTATATGCCTTCAGTTATAGCTAAACCATTGGTTATGAGATGTATTATTTAACATACAACAGCACTTGTACGCATCTGGCCAAATTATGATAAATTCTCCCTATCACAATTGGTTCAGGGTCAGGAACCAAATAATTTTCATCTAGAAATATGGATGTTCTATATGATTTAATTGTTCCACCACAATGCACAATGATGGGTCCCCAAAGAAAGTTGGGGATATGTGTTTGTGATCCAAGCATTAGGGGGAGAAAATTGGCAGCCGAAAAAAGTAATCATGGAATGAATTATTATGAGTGTACCTAGATCCTCGTACAAGAAAATGTGAACTTGAAGTTCAAGTGATAATTCATTTACAAAATATTGCCAGCCGCATTTGCTGACCCAAGCTAAATGATATATTTCAGTTGTTAATGCTCCAAACAGAATAAAGTCCATGATGGACATAGTCTATGGAACGAATAAAGCGTAATAGACTAATCGGTTCCAAAGATAAAAACTCCTTAAAGAAGGAGAAGAGCATATAATAAATATGGTCATACTACGGAGGTAAGTGCTTTGTAAGAGCACCATGACATAACACTTTATAACACCTCATGGAAGAGGCTCAGGTACCTGAAAATAATGAGATCTCGATAAGTTATGTCTTTATTGTGTGATGTTGGAACCGATGTAAAATGATCATCGATGATATTGTTGATATAATGTAGCGCTCAATATTATTAATATTGACGAGGATATTGAGCTCAAATATGTCATGGAATTTGGACAGATAAATGATTGGTCAATAAAAAATACACAATCAAGATTGACTTCACTTGGAAAACGTGAAGTTTTGGACTGATAGTCCCAACATCTGAAAGTATAAATATGTGGGGTGACACAATATTTTACGTAAATGTTATGCCATTGATTATATGGAAATATGTTCCCTTATGGTGGATACAGTTGCTTTCAGATTTTAGTCTGGCAATACCAGATAAATTTGATATGCGTATATAAAAATCATTGAAGGATTTAAACTGTTCTGAAGCGTATTAGGTTCCCAATAAATTTATTGAATAAAGCTTCAACAAATCTTTATGTGGATTGGAGAAATCATGGCGTACATGATTTAATTTGTGGCTATTGCAATTGGTGCACTATATATCTCGCTAGAACCATGAGTATAACAATATGCTAGCGAGATATAGTTTTATTCCTATATGAAGATATTGGAATACTATTAGTATTATATTGCAAAAAGTAATCCTTGATATAGATTTGTTTATTCTAACAAATATTGTCAAGGTTTTGTTGTTTATGCAAATGCAGGTATTTTCTGAAGTCCGCTCTTCAAACAATCTATTTGTATGTGGGGGTACTGCCATGTTATTAATTCACAAGGCAGACAATTGTTGATACGTATTGAAGTCATGTCAATATCCTACCAACTAATAAAGCAAGTGACTCAACACACAACATATGTGTGACTTTTCCTTTGAAGAGAAGATTTCAATAATATTGAAGATGATGTTGTTTGCATAGCTCAATTGAAAGATGGACTATTGAAGGAGACAAAATAAAACATATTTCACAAAATTTCTATTTCAGACATGATCGTTGTTCAACAAATTTGTTCAAGTGATAATTTGACAAACTTTTCACATGGTATTGCCGATCTCAATATAAAAGAAGTTGTTATACAAGCTTGAAATTCATAGTTTCCGAGATATAAAGTGAAGTTTTCCTCAGGGGGAGTAAGATATGCGTTGCACTCTTTTTTCCTTAGCTGAGGTTTTATCCCACTGAGTTTTCATAGCAAGGTTTTTAACGAGGTAGCAAACAATGCGTATTACAAAATATGTATACTCTTTTTCCTTCACTAAGATTTTTTTCCCACATGGTTTTTCCCTAGTAAGGTTTTAATGAGGCACATTATCTATGGACATCCAAGGGGGACTGTTATGGAACATTAGAATAAGGTGGATGTCCATAACTCCTATAACACCTACTACTTTTCTCCATTAACCTCCCACTACTTTTTACCATTATGATTGTAACTCACACACCTCCATAACCTCCTCCATGATCTTCCTCCATGATCTCAAATGTTTAATGACATGTTTAAGACATTCTTTTGTATACCTCTACGTAATACTATAAATAGAGGATGAAGTGATATTGTACACATTTGAATATATAGAATAAATAAGATAGTTGTCTCTTCCTCTCTACATTTATTGTCTATTTTCTTGTATCATATTATTACTTTGAGCTTAGTTTCTTAACAAATTCCCCTTAATACTCTATGCTTTCGTTCCTTTTCCTTTCCTTTTATCCTTCTTTTCCTTCCTTTTTTAGTTTTAAATCCCGGACTCCATTCCCCACTTCTAGTGTTCTCAAAGCTATTTCTATTACTTTTTGTTCTCCCTAGTACCGAGTTGTACTTGTATACGGTCGAAATCGGGCTTGATCGATTTCGAGGGTTCTTATAGCATTGGGGATAGATCCGAGATATAACTTCGAGAGGAGTTCCTCGAATGATGGTACCAAGGGATTGGCATATCTCGAAGAGAGGAGAAGGTTGAGGTCCGTAATGGGAAAGCACAGGGTTCCCGAGGACATGCGACTGGGGTTGACAAGCGCCAGCAAAATTGTATGAGTCTAAGCTGGATCAATGAATAGTTGTACCAACTATCCCCTTTCTAATAAATACTTATGTACTATGTTGGGATTTTCCCTCCTATATAAAGAGGACCCTTATCATTTTTGTACATATGATACTCAATGCCATCAATAAGAACATTCTCTACTCTCTAACTCAAACATCTCCTATAATCTCTCTATTGATCTTTTTACTTACATTTATTGTATTACATTCATTGTTTTTCATTTATTGCTCATCATTGATCATAAATATCCTACTTTGAGGCCCACATAGCTGTTATAGCTTCATTGATCATCTACCGTTATCCCCGAGCCTCGACCTCGAGGACCTACCTAGGCCAGCTCTGTACTTCTGATTCGAGGCAGTATGGTTTGCTTATTTCTCGATTTCCTATCAGTTCTAACGTATTTATCTCATTCACACTTAGCATATACTGCTTAACAACTAGCATTAAAATAAATTACATATTTTTAGAACCACATAATAAAATATAATTGTAATTACCATTTTCAAGGTAAACGGTTTGGCGCCCACCGTGGGGCTAAAAATAATAGTAGTTGTTTTAGTGTTGGTTCACTGAAAAACGCAAGTCATCCTTCACACCTTTCCTTGTCCAAAGGATATTTGATTTCAGGTCAAAATGCTGACTCAGCGAATGCATACGAAAGCAGCAGTTCTGAGGACTTTGGAGAGAATTGGATAACCATCCCAAGTGCCGATATGTCGCTGCAAAGCCCCGGTAGCACGCTAGAGCTAACCCCTGTGGATGCGGATTCAAGAAACGCTCAATACGACGATGTCGGCTCCTACACTAACAGGAGCGCCCATCGAGAAGGCCAACACGGGGAACAAGTTTTTGTCGCTCAAAGAAAAAGAGGGGTCAGCCTCCAAGCAATCTTTGAAATGCTATAGGCACAACAAACGGGGATTACTCAGCTGCAAGATCATCGAAAAATCTTGAATGCATTGTCACCAGGAACAACCCCCCGAGCTCGACCGGTACCAGAGATGTCGGGTAACAAAGGGTCAGCAGTTGACCCCGCTGTCATGAGAATGCTCGAGGGTCTCATCGGGAGAATAGAGTCAAGGTTCCCAGGAAGAAATCCAGGGCCACGAAAAGAAAGATATCGACCTTACATCGAGAATCGTAGGATCACCATGAGAAGAAACACGTCCTAAATCGGTCAAAAGACAGATCGAAGTCGGGATCGTCGAAGGCTGGTAGACAAAGCTGGGTTAGGTAGGCGCACAGGGCCGGCGAAGGTATTCCAATCGATCAAGTGCAACTTCAGGAATGGCGTTTCGGGCATTATACTGGCCATGAGTGGAATCAAAGACACCAGATGGCCAAAACCTGTACTATCAGACCCTTCATAGAGGAACCCTAACCTAGTGTGTGAATTCCATTGTACCCACGGTCATAGAACCGAGGATTGCAGACAGCTCCAAGAGGAAGCAATTCGATTGGCTAGCAAAGGGTATCTCCGAGAGTTCATTAGCAGCCGAATAATAAATTACCCCCAAGGGAGGACAACAACTCATAAAAGCGGAGCATAAAAACTTCGACACTCCGTTCATATGATCATTGGGGGAAACGACGTTCCTCAGGGACCCGTGATTAAGTGGACAAAAATATCGGCCGCAACGGTAGGGCAAATTTGGGGCCATATGCTTGGTGATATCCTTGCATTCAGCAGCGGGGACCTCGAGACCCCGCCTCACCCGCATAATGATGCACTGATAATTTACTTTCTCTTGAATAACATTCAGATTAAATGCGTTCTTGTGGATCCAGGTAGTTCGGCCAATGTAATCAGGTCGGAAGTAGTAGAGCGGCTCGGGATGCTCAACCAAGTCGTACCTACCTCACTAATCCTCAACGGGTTCAACATGGCCGGCGAGGTGACAAATGCGGAGATTATACTCCCGGTTAACATGTTTGGGACGACCCGAAATACCAAGTTCCATATCGTCAAAGGAGACATGAGATACAACGCATTGCTTGGAAGGCCGTGGATACACAACATGAGGGTAGTGCCGTCAACTTTCCACTAGATGATGAAGTTCCCAATGAAAGATGGTATAAAAATGGTATATGGAGAACAACACGAGGCCACAGAGATGTTCGCGATCCACAATGAGGAGCCAACGCCTACGCCCCCCCCCCCCCCCCCCCCCCCCCACCTCGGAGCAACCGAGGAGGAGGCCGCCGACTCCAAAGGATGACGAGGAGAATTTTCTTGTTCCCCGCACCTTCATTGCCCTCGAGGAATCGGACGCTACTAAATCAACAATCGAAGAGTTGGAGCAAGTTGTCCTGATCGAGCACTCGCCCGATCGAAAGGTATACCTTGGAACGGGATTAACCCCCGAACTCAGGAAAAAACTCATTCAATTACTTATCAATAACATCGACTGCTTTGCTTGGTCCCATTTAGAAATGACAGGGACCCCGCCAGAAATAATCACCTATCGGCTGAGCGACGACCCCGGGTTCAAATCAGTGAAGCAGAAAATGAGGCCTCAATCCGAGGTAAAACACGCATTCATCAAGGATGAGGTAACGAAACTCCTTAAAATAGGGTATATTAGGGAGGTAAAATACCCTGATTGGTTGGCCAATGTGGTGGTAGTCCCCAAGAAGGGGAATAAGTTAAGAATGTGCGTAGATTATAAAGACTTAAATAGGGCATGCCCCAAAGATTCATTCTCGCTACCCAACATCGATCGCCTGATCGATGCCACGACCGTCCACGAGATCCTCACCTTCCTCAATGCCTATTCAGGATATAATTAAATTCAAATGAATCCCGAGGACAGGGAAAAGACCTCGTTCATCACGAAGTACAGTTTGCTATAACGTAATGCCCTTCGGGATGAAAAACGCTAGAGCCACGTACCAGCATCTAGTTAATAAATTGTTTGAATGCCAAATAGGCAAGTCCATGGAAGTATATATTGACGATATGCTAGTTAAGTCCCTACGCGCTGAGGACCATTTGACCCATTTGCAGGAAACATTCAACATTCTCAGAAGCTATAACATGAAGCTCAATCCCGAGAAATGCGCCTTCGGAGTAGGATCGGGTAAATTCTTAGGCTTCATGGTGTCAAAAGGGGAATCGAGATCAATCCCGACAAAATCAAAGCCATCAAAGAAATCATGGTGGTTAATAACGTAAAGGCCGTGCAACGGTTGACCGGGCGGATAACGACTTTGGGCCGATTCATATCAAGGTCGTCGGATAAGAGTCATCATTTCTTCTCCCTACTCAATAGAAAAATAGCTTCGAATGGACTCTGGAGTGCCAACGTGCCCTGGAGAAATTGAAGCGATATCTGTCGAGCCCACCTTTACTCCACACCCCAAAGGAGGACGAGACGCTGTATCTATACCTGACCGTGTCCAAAGTAGCGGTAAGTGGCGTGCTAGTTCGGGAAGAACAAGGTACGCAATTCCCTGTCTACTATGTGAGTCGGACCTTGGGCGATGCCGAAACCAGGTATTCCCTTATAGAAAAACTAGCCCTTGCGCTAATTAACGCGTCTCGAAAGTTAAAGCCTTATTTTCAATGCGCATTTGTGTTTTAACGACGTACCCACTTCAAAATATATTGCATAAACCCGAGTTGTTGGGCCAATTGGCCAAGTGGGCCATCGAACTCGGGGTGTATGATATCGAATATCAGCCCCGAACGACTATTAAATCCCAGATTTTGGCAGATTTCGTAGCCGACTTTACGCTCGCCCTGGTTCCCGAAGTAGAAAAAGAACTACTATTGAAAACGGGCACATCTTCTGGGGTATGGACCCTGTTTACTGACGGTGCCTCAAACGTGAAAGGGTCCGGGCTCGGCATAGTTCTAAAGCCGCCTGCGGGCAGTATGATTAGACAATTTATAAAAACTGAAAAATTGACTAACAACAAAGCCGAGTACGAGGCTGTTATTACAGGTCTGGAATTGACCAAAGGCCTGGGAGCCGAATTCATCGAAGCTAAGTGCGATTCTCTCCTGGTGGTTAACCAGGTGAATGGAAGCTTCGAGGTCCGAGAAGATAGAATGCAGAGGTACCTGGATAAGACTCTAGTCACACTGCATCATTTCAAGGAGTGGACCCTAACCCACATACCTCGAGAGAAGAATAGTAAGGCCGACGCCCTCGCAAATCTGGGATCGTCCGTCGAAGAAAATGACATACTCCTCGGAGTTGTTGTTCAGTTAACCAAATCAGTGATCGAGGAAGGCCACGCCGAGATCAACTCCACCAGCCTGACATGTGATTTGAGAAACAAATACATCAGTTATTTGAGAGACTGGAAGTTGCACGCAGACCCGAAAGAATCAAGGGCCCTGCGAACCAAGGTAGCTCGATTCTTACTCGACAAAAACAGTGCTCTATACAGAAGGACCTTCGATGGACCCTTGGCGGTATGTCTAGGACCGGGTGACATAGATTACGTGCTTCGAGAAATCAACGAAGGTACCTGCGGGAACCATTTTAGCGCAGATTTCTTAGTCCGAAAAGTGATCAGAGCAGGTTATTACTGGGACAGCATGGAAAAAGACGCCAAGGAATTCGTCCGGAAATGCGACAAATGCCAAAGATTCGCCCCCATGATCCACCAACCCGGGGAGCAACTACATTCGATCTTATCACCATCACCGTCCATGAAATGAGGGATGGACATCGTTGGACCCCTACCAACGGCACTAGGTAAAGCTTGATTTATTCTGTTTATGACGGACTATTTCTCAAAATGGGTAGAAGCACGGGCCTTCGAGAAGGTAAGAGAGAAAGAGGCCATTAACTTCATACGGGACCATATCCTATGCCGATTTGGGATTCCCTCCGAAATAACGTGCGACAATGGAAAGCAGTTCATCGGAGGCAAGGTAACAAAGTTCCTCGAGGACCACAAAATCAAGAGGATCCTGTTGACGCCCTACAACCCATGTGCTAACGGTCAGGCTAAATCCACAAACAAAACCATCATTCAAAACTTGAAGAAAAAGTTAGAAAGCGCAAAAGGTAGATGGAGGGAAATGCTGCCCGAGGTCCTATGGGCATATCGAACCAATCCAAAATCAAGCCTGGGAGAGACACCATTCTCTATGCTGTATGGGTCCGAGGCTTTAATACCAGTCGAAGTGGGGGAAACGAGTGCCAAGTTCCAGCATGCTACGGAGAATTCAAACAATGAGTCCATGACTGCAACGCTCGAACTACTAGATGAGAAACGAGAAGCTTCACTGGTCCGGATGGCCGCCCAAAAACCAAGGATCGAAAGGTACTATAACAGGAGAGCAAACCTCCGACATTTCAGAGTCGGGGACTTAGTCCTAAGAAAAGTCACCCTAAACACTCGGAACCCTAATGAGGGGAAGCTAGGCCCAAGCTGGGAAGGGTCGTACCGTGTCCTCGGAGTAATCGGCAAGGGCTCACACAAGCTTGGCACCATGGAAGGCGAACAACCCCCGAGCAATTGGAACGTATCCATGCTCAAATGCTACTACTGCTGAGGTAAGACGATGCCCCCATTTCCATTCATATGTCCAGAGCTAAACTTCTGCAGATATACAATGGAAGACATCGTAACATACGATAGCTTCTAAATGCCCTGTGGGTTTTCGAACGCGTTGCACTCATTTCCTTCGATCGGGTTTTATCCCTAAAAAAGGATTTTACCGGTAAGGTTTATAACGAGGAAATATCTATGCTCTCCCCAGAAAGAACTTAAACAAGTATTCAAGGCTTCTCTCCAATCAACCTCAAATACTGGGGGGCATCACCCCTGGAGGTTGCCACCTCGAACAGATCAAGGTAAGCCGAAGAGGGTTTCAATAGGAAAATGATGTATCAAGCCAAACAGTCAAATAAACCGGGTCCGCATAGAGGGGTCGAACCCTTAACGATGAAAACGTGTTTGCTTATATCAAACGATCAAAGGAATATTTTTTTCCATCAAAACATCTTTACAATTCAGAGAAACTGCTATTTTCACAAGGAAAAGCCCAGGGCCAAAAAACCCTCGATGTCTCGGGGACTACCTTCAGGATGTCAAAACCCGAGGTTGTAAGATCCCAAGCGGGTAACCTTGGGCATGTTCGAAACTGTAAGACCTCGAGTAAGACATGCCATGTTATCAATACCCGAGGTCGTAATATCCCAAGCGGGTAACCTCGGGCATGTTCGCATGTTCGAAACTGTAAGACCTCGAGTAAGGCATGTCAAGCTGTCAAAATCCGAGGTCGTAAGATCCCAAGCGGATAATCTCGAGCGTGTTCGAAACTATAAGACCTCGAGTAAGACATGTCCAGATCGTGCAACCTTATAAAAGTCACAGTCCTGACTTCAAAGCCAAGGATATATATATTTGAACTTGTAAGACCCCTAAAAAGGCATACCCTCGAATATAGATGCCGAGGATACGATACTTGGGACTTAAGTCTTCGGCCAAACACACACGACTCCGGTCGATAGGCTACGACCAAACTAACGCAACTCGAGGATGCCCGACCGTCGCGATAAAATCAAATCCTTCGAAATTATTTCAAAAAGAACCGGTTAAACCATGCTACCCTCGGCTTAAATAAGAGAGCTTCGATCATTTTCATGTCATTCGAAACAGTTTAGCCATAGGGAAAAACCTTCTGAGGTGCTAACCTATCGTCACATAACGACTCACAATCGAGGTTCTTATCGAACCGTCGAACAGTCGGACGAACGCAAAAATATCAAAGGCCTTAACGAGGGAAAACATAGCCATAAATAAAGGTCGTATCGACCTAACACGTAAAGATCCTTGACGCCAGTTTAAAATGCGTAAGAGCCTTGACGACAACTTAAAGAGCCCCCATGCTAATTGTAAACCTAGAGGATCGATGAGCTCGAGCCGTAACCCGACTCGAGGACTGAGCCCGAAATGGTTAACTAAAAACGCCTAAGGGCAGACGCATAAGAGCCTCCAGGCTGACATCAAAAGGCCTACAGGCCGATTATAGGTCACATTGACCCCGTGCTTAAAAGCCCAAATACCAACTCAAAAAGCGTCAAGTCTAAAGGGATAACTAAGAGTGCCTAAGGGCCGACGCATAAGAGTCACAGAACCAGCAGAGGAGTATTCAAAGGCCGGCTTCAAATAAAAAAATCGAGTAAAAACTTAACTCAAGGGCTAAACCCCAAACAATCAATCTTTGATCATCAAGAAATTGTTCGACAAAAACAAAGACCTAAAGGTTTGTTCCAAAATCCGGATCTCAGACCAATGACAAACCAGCATCGTGATATATCCTCGAGTTTGAACGAATGACCAATTATCAAGCCCAAGGGCTATCCGGGTCCGAGCGTGTTCTCACTCGGGGACTATTTATTTAGCCTCAAGGCTATCTCTATTTCGTGTTCGAACAAACGCCCGCTCGACCATTTGCGACCGAGAGCTACCCAAGTACGAGTAAATACTCGCTCGGGGACTATTTATATGCCCCAAGGCTATCCTTACTCCAAGAGTTGAAGCCCAGTTCTCACCCAACTCAGGTTTAAGAGTCCCCGTGACCCAAGTTCACATCGAATCAATCTGAGCTCGATTGAAGGGATAGCAAAAAACCTTAAGGAGCATGGTATTGATCCTATCGCAAACCGGATATTCGGGCTAATCATTGGAATCGTACACACATATTTTTATAAAGGCAAAATAAATTCAACACGGGATCGAAGGTAAAATGGAGAAGTTTTTATATTAATAAGGGATATTTACAAAGTCCACGAAGGGCTCTTACGCAACAACAAAGAAACGTAAAACAACAGCCAAAAGTCCTAATCTACTGCCGAGGGCATATTCTCCAGAGCAGCGTCTTTGAGACCCCTTCCGAAGCAGCAATAGGCGAAGAAAGGGCTTTAGCCTATCAAAGAGCGAAAGCCTTTAACGGGCGGAGAGAATCGTGGCCTGATGGAAAACTTGGTAGGAACAGGTCTCGCCGGCACTACTATTGAGAAGCCACTTCTTGAGACATTGTACCGGTGTGGGATGCAAAAGTGAGTAGATGTTTCCACCACACTCCACGAAAGACGAAGGGAGTGAAATGTCACACCCGGTTGAAGTTAAGAGAGATGAGCAGCGATATACGCACTTCATATCTTCCTATACGGAAAGCATTTGGTGCCCTTCTCTCATTTTCTCGGGCCGACAACAACAACAACAATAACCCAATATAACCTCGTTTAGTGGGGAATGACTTTTAGAACGAAGTCATGGGCTGGTTCATTAAGCCACCACCGTATGACCTTATGACAATAGGTTAGAACTATAAAAATAGGAATTGGAGAAGGATATGGAGAAAAGAAAGGATCGGAGACTGATGAAGAAAGAATTGGAGGAGTTTGGGATCAAACAATCCCTCATTTATAGAGGGCCAGTAACCTTGCTAACGACGCAATCATCACTTTTGGGAAAGTGGACCAGCAGTGCATTCAATATTTCTAGGAAGATGATCCGACGAGACGTTTCAAATCACCTCCCACACTTGCGTCATGATCATGACATCATTATGGGGGAGGGGCCGAGAGGATCGCAATTGATGATGTTTCTTATCATTTCACTATAAGAAACACGAGGACTATCTGTATACGGCCGAAATCGGGCTTGATCGATTTCGAGGGTTCTTATAGCATTGGGGATAGATCCGAGATGTGACTTCGAGAGGAGTTCCTCGAATGACGGTACCAAAGGATTGGCATATCTCGAAGTGAGGAGAAGGTCGAGGTCCGTAATGGGAAAGCACAGCGTTCCCGAGGACATGCGACTAGGGCTGACAAGCGCCTGCAAAATTGTACGAGTCTACGCTGAATCAATGAATAGTTGTACCAGCTATCCCCCTTTGTAATAAATACTTATGTACTATGTTGGAATTTTCCCTCCTATATAAAGAGGACCCTTATCATTTTTGTACACATGATATTCAATACCATCAATAAGAACATTCTTTGCTCTCTAACTCAAACATATCCTATAATCTCTATATTGATCATTTTACTTACATTTATTGTATTACATTCATTATTTTTCATTTATTGCTCACCATTGATCATATATAGCCTACTTCGAGGCCCACATAACTGTTATATATTCATCGATCATCTACCATTATCCTCGAGCCTCGACCTCGAGGACCTACCTAGGCCAGCTCTGTACTTCCGATTCGAGGCAGTCTGGTTTGCTTATATCTCGATTTCCTATCAATTTTGACGCATTTATCTCATTCACACTTAGCATCTATTGCTTAACAACTAACATTAAAATAAATTACATATTTTTAGAATCACATAATCAAATATAATTGTAATTACCATTTTCAAGGTAAACAGTACTAAAGTCCCAATTTCTTCTCCTGCTTTAGAGCCCTTGTTCTCAAAAAGATTTTACTTTTAGATTTAGTTTATTCCCTTGTATTTAAACATTTGATGAATTATTCTAACAATTTTGCATATGAAAAATTAAGAAGATTTGCTTTAAATTTTTAGCCAATGATTTCTTTCCTACAACTAAATTTCTACAAAAGTTTAGCTTGCTAAGCTTGGTCAACTGATTTATTAAGTAACTTTTGTCTTTTAGTTTTATTTCCGTGACAAGTGGACCAAGGCGCTTTGGGACATGGGTGTTGGGGTGGGGAAAGTCGAGTATTGAGAATTTGAGATGGTAGGTTGGGGTGTTGGGGACGGTTTGGCGAGGGGGTGGATTGTGTTGTGGTTGTGGGGTAGGAAGGGTTAAAAGAGAATTTCGAAAATATTTTTCCTCCTCATGGTAGGAATGTTATTTTCTTGAAATTGGTAAAAAATAATTTTATTTGAAAAATATTTCTCAAAATTTTTATGCCAAACAAACACATCCTAATTGGATTTTTATTCTTCCATCCCAAATAAAATTTCGCTCCCAAGTTTTTGCTTCCTCTTGCAAAATTACTTGTCTTTATTTTCCTTTTTAACTTCTATTGGCCTCTTTACTTTTTTTCTTCGATAAGCTTTCATTTGCTAAAGCAGAAAAAATATATTCCCTACTTCGTTAGTTTAGTGACATATAATTGTGTTAGTAGTGCAATGATGCAACTTGCAAGATGAAGTAGGGGATATTTTTTTTCATTTTACATGTTACTATCAATGATTCATAAACGAACAATCGAGTAATGAAATACACAATAAACTTTCTCAAAGATCAACTTTGTTTGGAAACTAGGAAGGGAGGGAGGGAGAGAGGGTAAAAGTGGTGGAGAAGGAGAAAAAGGAAAAACGAATAATTTCGTTTCTTTGTTTGGTTAGGTTAATTTTTCATTTGTAATTCTCTCAATATTTATGTTTGAGTAGAAAATAAAATTTGTATTGTCTTCTTATGTTATGTTTTCTCTTCTTTAAAAAAACAAGAATGTCCTTTCTTTTAGAAGGGTCGGCTTAAAGACAAGCAAAACCTCTGCCAAAATTATAAGCATCTATTCGAAGCTTCTCGTTAATTCCAGTAAGTTCAATCCCTCATGTGCATTTCCTGCCTAAGAGACTTGCTTATTTAGGAAATATTGCGCAACCCAAAAGTTAGAGGTTTTAGAGAGTGCACACCAACTGTTTGATCATTTGCTCCAACATTGATGAAACACCTCACCATGCAAATGATGCTCACTTTTCCAGTAAAAATCGAACTCCAAAGCAACAAGTGCACTTCCCCTCTCCACTCAGATTTCTTAACCGGTAAAACCAGAGACCATTATTTATCTAAATCCAGCAAATTCCCCAAGAAAAATACCATTTCTGTTTCTACCTCTATTATTTGCTCTAATCCGGGGCCTCACAAACTAGTCCGAGATCGCAAGTTGGACAAACATGTCGTCAAGAACAACAATATTCGGTTCGTTCAGAAGCTTAAAACACTGCTACTTTCTAAACCAAAGCATTTCATGCCTATCAATGTTCTTTCAAAATGCAGGGGCTATTTAACCCTCTCAAAACCTCGGTCTATTCTTTCGATAATTCATCGTTATCCGACAATCTTTGAGCTCTTCACTATACCAACACCTCCTACACCATTCAACGCCACGAAACCACTTTCTCAGCTTTGTGTTCGCCTCACTCCAGCTGCTGCTGCGCTGTTTCGTAAAGAATTGGAACTGAAATCTACCGTGTCAGTTCTTTTGGCTACTAAGTTGCAGAAGCTTCTTATGCTCACGACCCATCATAGACTATTACTGTCCAAGCTAGTTCACATTGCACCTGATCTTGGTTTGCCTGTTAATTTCCGTTCTCGTCTTTGCAATGAGTACCCTGATAAGTTTCGTGTTGTGGATACTTCTTATGGTCGTGCCCTTGAGCTTGTTTCTTGTGATCCAGCTCTAGCGAATGCTTTACCATCTCGTGCAGTTGACCATGTTTCACTTGGGTTGATTGTAGATAGACCATTAAAGTTCAAGCATTTGAAACTTCGAAGGGGACTTAATTTGAAGAGACGGCATGAGGAGTACCTTATAATGTTTAAAGAATTACCGGATGTGTGTCCGTATAAAACAAAAGTAAAAGATTTCTATAAAGAATCGATGAATGCAGAGAAGAGGGCTTGTGCAGTGGCGAGGGAAGTTTTGGGGATGATGGTTGAGAAGAGGACTTTGGTTGATCACTTGACACATTTTAGGAAGGAGTTTGGCTTGCCTAACAAATTAAGGGCTATGCTGATTAGGCACCCTGAATTATTCTATGTGAGTGTGAAGGGGCAGAGAGACTCTGTCTTTCTAGTAGAAGGCTATAATGATAGAGGCAAACTGTTGGAGAAGGAGGAAATGCTGGTCATAAAAGATCAGCTGATGAAACTTGTTAGGGAGGGGAAGAGAATGAGAAGAGAAAGAAGGAAGGCTTTGTCCAAAGGTGACATGAACGAGTATTGCAAGAATAGTCAGGATGATGATGAAGTTGAAGACGACAACTACTTTGAACAATTTGACGGTTTAGATGAATTGTTTGAATTTGAAGATTCTAATTCAGAGAAAGGTATGGATGATGATGATGACGATGATGGAGATTTTGGTTCTAAGGATGGCTCTGACTATGATGAAAACATCGAATTATGGGCTATCCAAGATGAAACACAGTTCTGGACAACTGAGGCGCATAATGATAACGCTGGAAGTTCAGGACCTTGGTAGACTGACTCCATTGAAGCACTTCACATTCTACTGACTAGGACTTGTAGTTAATGTATGTAAAAGATTCTACTTGTAGCTTCTTTTTTTCTGAAGGTATTATTTCTTTTCCAACGATTCTTATTTATTTATCAAGTACATAGTATTTATATTCATAGTGCTATGTCTAAGGATTTTCTCCTTTATGTTTGTGAGGTCGTAGATTTTAAACTAAGGTACTAGAGAGGGATAGAAGAGAGAGAGGTGTTGGTAGGAGATCAATTCATTAGGAAAATGTACAGAACAAATCTATGTATTCTTTAACAAGTGAAAACTCAAAAATAACTAGAACCAAACTAATTTAGAGTCCAGAACCAAAGTAGAGTGGAAATGGTTTTTGCCTCAAATAAAGTAAAGTCAAAGTTGTAAACAAAAGTAATATCTTTGGCTCAGATGGTGTAATGGTCTTCGCCTCAGACAAAATAAAATTTTGGCTTAGACGATGTAATCGTCTTCGCCTTAAAAAAAGAGAGGAAGAAGTCTCCTACTTGAGATGGGGTTAATTTTAAGCACTTCATATTATTGAGAAAAAAAAAAAGAAAAAAATATATATACAGAATAATTTCAAAGACGGTGAAGGAGATGAGTTACCTGTTAAAAAGTCTAAGCAACTCAAGCCTCCTTAGTTCCTGAAAGTATATTCTATTCTTGTTGCCTGCAAAGGACCAAAAGTCTAGTAAGTTATTTGGTTTGCTTGGTGAATGATAGATGGGGTTTGCACTAATTCAATACTACTTCCAAATTGCACAAGGGAAGTGCATGAACTTGGAAAAAAATCCTTCAAAAATCCTCACGTTAGAACTCAATTATAAGACAAAACATGGTGAGTTAGCTTCTAAAGATACTATTAAGAGCATTGAAGGTAAGTAAATGTGCAGCATTCAAAGCAGTACAAATTCAATAAAAGAATTCCAAGGCATGTGATAACATTTGAAAGTGTACAAGAACATGACAAAAGGTTTGTGAAGCTCTCCCACTTAATGTATATAAAGTGAAGAAAGGTAGAGAAATAAAGCACTACATGTCATAAAAAGGGACTAAGAAAAGTTTGGCATGTACCTATTGTGCTACTTTTAAAATAAAAAATAAAAAAGAAGAGAAGCATGAAACAAAATATGTGATAAAAGTCCAAGGATATCTTAATGTTGGGTGTTTCTTGCATAAAAGAAGTGAAAGTACAAATAAATAATGTTGTACTTAATATTGAAAGTGACTTATAGAGGAAAAGTAAATAGTACAAAAATGATATTGTACTTGATATTAAAAGTGACATACCGGAAACAAAAGGTGAATAGTACAAAAGGAAATAACATTGTACTGACTACCTTCCATAAAGAAACGAAAATACAGATAAGTACTTGCTCTCCTCCAGTTTGCCAAGAACTGATGGTATTTTGGATTCTTATACCATGCCTTCTGTTTATATGGACTCAATAACGACGGTAGCATCAGTGTCCCAAATATAGTAGGTTAATCTAGGATAATTATCTTTTTGTTAAGTCTGACATATCCAATCTCCAAGGATAAGTGTTTTACTCCACTTTGAAGTCCTTATATGATAACGGCATTTTCAAATTAAGACCGAAAGTACTATGACTCCAAATAAAGTCATCCCCAGGAAATAACGTGCCAAGAAGTTTATTTCATTATGAGTGTAATTCATTAAAATGGCAATTTGACCATACGTGACAATCAATGAAAGTTATGCTTCTGAAATAGAAAATTGGCATCATATACGAAGATTCTTTTGCAAGGGCCTTATACTCAAATTCTTTTAGCATTATATATTATGCGCTTTTAAAACAAGGCTCTCAAATCATGGACAATAAGCTCGTTGAAAATTTAATTCTATAAAATAAGCGTACAAGTAGGTAGATTATCCAACGTCATGTCCATTCCATGTAATTGGACAAAGGCAACAAAAGATTTATGATGATGTCTCCAATTGTACTTCAAGTCCAGTCTTTGAAGTTCGATATTTCTATACCCCGATAAGTCTTGAAGTAGGGGCATTTGTAAGCATTTAAATTTTATCGAATTTAAATTTATAAAATCATTTAGACTATATTAAATTAATGATATTAGTCCAAACAAATATTGTGACTAGTAAATTGGGCTAATTATTTAAATTCAATACATGGATTGGGCTAGTCCATTTAATTGGACTACAAATCAAATGATAAGCCCACTTCAGTAGCCCAAGGTCCAAATGGCTATTAGCCCATCTTATAACCTAGGCTCATGCCACGTGTCAAGTAATGTGGCAATCCAAGTCAAAAGAACGAGCTAATAAAATCATGTGACGTGTCAAGTGTCGTGGCAATCCAAGCCAAATAAATGAGCCTATTAAATCATGCAAGTGTCTGGATGGTATTGGTCAGTTCAAACGGGCCAATCAAATCGCAGAGCCACACGACTCGCTACAACTATAAATAGAGGTCTTCATAAAGCTAGAAGACACCAGAAGTGATAACAAGAAGTAAGCAGAGAGCTCGTGGATCAAACACCGCAGATTTCTCTACAAGCTATAAGTTCAAGCACTCAAGCTACATGTTCAATTTCAAGATCAAGAACGAAGCCAAATAAAATACCTAGGCGTTCAATATAAAATTACTTGTTCGTGATCAAATCCAAATTTAAGTTCAAGAAGGAGATTCAAGACTAATCTTAACAAGCCCTTGAATCAAAATCAAAATCAAGCTCATCAAGATAGTTTATATTCTTGAAGAATCAGAGAAATACCATAGAGATTGTAACACTTATCATTTATTGAAATCAAATACTATATTTATTACGCAATTTTCCATTCTTGATTATTTATTTTTCTCGACGCAAAAAATTGTTGTTACAGTCGCGAAGCTATGAGAGAAATTTGGCCCAAAAAAATAATTTCTGATGAAGAAAAAATGGACAAATTTGATTTTACGACGAAGATTCGGAGATTCTCCGTCGGAGCGGTGGCGGTTGGCAACAAAGATAGATGGTGGTTGTTGGTTGGGAAGGGAATATTAACAACTTGTATTTGTGTGAAAGAGAATACAAATCCTTAATTTTGTGAGAATTGTTGAAGATTGTATATGTTTTGTGAAGAAACTATTGTTGTGTTTTGAAAATAGAATAGTATTAATTAGGTGTTATGAAACTATTTTATTGTGGATGTTCATTTATTACTCAGCTGTAAATTATCTTCCTGAAGAAGATTGTTCATTAGTGCTCGACTGAAGTTTATCTACAAGCAGTTGATGTGATGAAATTATTATATTGTGGATGTTCATTTATTACTCCGCTATCTTCCAGAAGAAGATTATCCATTTAGTACTCTATAGAGGTTTATCCACAAGCAGCTGATGTAGGAAGGTTGCAAGCAACTCAATGAAATAATTTGCAGTAGCTTCTTATTAAACATGCATGTTGCGAGCAGCTCATGTAGACAGCTTACAAACAGCTCAAGAAAAGCCTCACAACTGCTTCCTGAAAAAGCTCGCAACTGCTTCCTTTCTTCTATAAATAGAGGAGTTTTCAGTTCATTATGTACATCAGTTTGAAAGTTGAATAATATATTAGTTTCTCTCTATACTTGTCTTCGATTTATTTACTTTACAGTCTTTATTTTATAACACGTTATCAACGCGAGACTCTACCATTTTGAGCACTTACTTCGAAATTGATTTTCCTATCCCAGGTGAATAGTGGAGCCTTAATTCTGACCAACTAAGGTGTTGAGATGGTGGCAGTAACGTCCTTCCCGATTGAAAATATGGTAGCTTTGCATGACATGGTTATCTTGTTTGGTATTATGCTCATAACTATTTAATTTATTTAAATTTTACTTGGCTATATTGTTTGAAAGTGTTCCAACTAAAGTCACGCTCTTGATTATGGTAATTTTATGAGCATCATCGTCTATCATGTCTAAAACTCGAGCACCACTTTTAAGGCATTTCATGCTTATCAGGTAAGGTTTTTACCTTAAATTGAAGTCCTATAACTTGATTCTAAAGGCGAGCAAAGAAATTAAGTTTGCTTGCAACTTCGGTAGAGTTTGAAAGTAAAATATGATCACCAGAAAAGTGTAGATCTCGTATATCTCATTGTAACTAATTTTGTTAACCACCAGAAGTGGTATATGCCTATGACTTCCCGAAGTGATAATTTAGGCTTGTTATGGTCACAAGTGAAGATAAGTTAGAGAAATTCTCCATATTACATGCATGCCTCGATTTGCTCCTGAAGTAGCAAATATATTAAAAGGAGGTTCGAACCATCATACTGTGATGTGGTAATGTACGTCCAAATAATTATATTTTATTCTTCGAAGGATGAGAATTTTTGATAAATATTAACATATTCCCTGAAGTGAATGTGGCAATATTAATAAATCTTGTAAATATGAATGCGCTCTTAGTTGTGAAGCTCACCCCAGAAGAGGTAATACAATTGAGAGAATATGTACTCAATGTTTTTTGTATTTAAAAATTTCCCCTCAAGTAGTAAATAATTGAATTTTTTTCATGAAGTAGGAAAATATATTCTTGTGCTTAAACAAAATAATGCTCTATTCAGAGTTATTTTTTTAAGTTTATTTTTATTCCCTAAAGTGAATGAAGAAATACCACAACTCACCTCCTGAAGAGGTATAATAACAACTCATGCTTTTCCTGATTGATGTAATGACTATGTGATTGCTGCTTTGATACAAAATATTCAAATGCTAATGGCATTTCTCCCTGGAGGAGATTTTGTCACAAAGTTTGTGGTGAAAATACTGAAATTATTATTTTTTGTCCTTTATAAATTTAGAATTGTCTTTATATTGTTCATAATAATTTTTTCTCATGATACCAGAAGTGTCTAAGCAATATTTGGTAGTACACAATGTATCAAAAACTCCTCAAGAGCTAACTGTTTGTCTAAAAAACACGTTATACAAATAGTGTCCAAATAATATTAGATTGTGGATAATAAATAGAGGCTCTTGAAGATCTTATATACAAATATGTCATTCATATTACATGATTATGGTCAAAATATATGTTGTAGTAAACCCAAAGTTTACTAATACAACTGGCTATCATATTGAGACTACAAATGATTGGAAGATTGAAAATCTTCACGTTTCCACAATCATAGGGAGTAAAGTAATATGTATATGAGAAGTTACCCGCCTTATTCTTTAGTTCGTACTATATCATGTATCACAGCAAACTATAACTTTACTATTGCAAAAGCAGTCACAGTAAATCAGAAGTTTTACTAAGGGAAAAGTAGCTACAGTAAATCAGAAATTCGCCGATATAAAAGTAACCACAGTAAATCAGAAGTTTACTAATGCAAAAGTTTATGCCATAGTAAACCAGAAGCTTACTAAGAGATATCACATGCCATGATAAACTTGAAGTTTTCATTTTCCATTTTTAAATGAGCTATTTAAGAATCAGATAAGCATATACTGAAGAACTAGAAGATTTTTCAAGAATTCTCTTGTACTGCTTGTTCTCATAATAAATTGATTATACCAGCTAAAGTTGGGTCTAAGACCCCTGAACCCTGGAATATATAAGATGAATATGGGCCCATTTACCTATCATGTGAACCACTTATAGATGCATGTATGAGATGGTTACATGTGTGTTTATCGTCAACCTGCAGTTTGACATTTAAAATTGCTTTTCTCAATTAAGAGCATAATTTTCAGATTATAAAATCAAGATAGTTCATCTTGATGATGCTGATTTATATCCAAGCTAGTTTAGCATTGAATACCTCCTATTAATGGCTAAACTATTGCTTATGAGAACAAAGCCTCATGTGTTGGTCTAAGATTTTCTAAATTGCATACAACATCACTTTTATGCATCAGACCAACAAAATATGGTAAGTCCTCCCCTCACAATTGGTTTAGGATCAGAAACTAAATATTCTTACTATCTAATAACTTTTGATGTGTGTATATGATTAATTTCTCTACCATGCACAAAGATAGGTTTCCCAAAGAAGGTAAGATATATGTGTTAGTTTTTCTAATATTTGAGGGATGGAATAAATAGCTGGAAAATATGCTATATGAATCGAATTATCATTAATATTGTCGCGCCCCCTTTTTTTCTATCCCACGGGTTAGGTACGGAGAGATCGGGTTTATGATATTCTGGACAACTCCTTAAAGGAAAAGGGGTTTAAGAAAGAGTCGCCACCTAACGATTTTTATGGTGCGTTAGGGCACCTAGAGTTGATAACTCATAAACTAGTTTGAATTACCAGAGAACGGGTAAGAGCTTGAAATTATCCCAAGGGANAAAGGTTTTTGATAACATTACAAAATATTTAAGGAGATTATCCTAGGTTTAAAGTAATACGGATCACATCAATGCAATACCCGGTATGTCACTTCCTCAAAGAGGCGGCTACACGTGGTATTAGCGAACCGGTCATCATATCCGTATTCTACCCTTCCCCCCGTAAAGGTTATTTAAAACGCATGTGTGTTGGTCACGAGTGCTTATTGCGTGCTATTACCCGTCCCATCCTATAAGTCCTGGAGGGTATTTAGGACTATTATTCCTACAAGGTAAGTACTGGACTGAACCCTTAGGTTTAAAGGACAAAATGCTAAGCGACATACATAACAAATAGGACTACACATAAGGGAACATATAAAGACAAATAAAGGCTCACAGATCCCTCCACAAGTAGACATGTAAGTAGCACGTCTCAAACAAAATTAAAGTCTCAAAGATGGGAGTTTAAAACGGTAATTTTTAAATTAAATCAGTAAGCTTCAAAAGGATATGATTTTTGGAAAAAACTTAGTAGTGAAAGCCAAAGGTTCAGTCATGACTGAGTAACTTGAAAGGATGATTGATTTTGTCAGAAATGCAGTAGTTTAGAGACAGCAGTTAAAAGTATACATCAGTTTAAAATTTTCTAGTAAAGGGAGAGATAGTCTTCAAAGAACCAGTATTCAGGAGTGAGCGGGACAGAGCGAAACAGGAATGATTTTTATTTTTTTGAAATTCAGTGATCCAAAAATGAGTGTGAGAATCTAGTAGTTTATAAAACTTGAATAGATCATTTCAGGAAAAAGTAGTGCATAGAATATAGAACAAGTATTCAAAAATAGAATGATTTTTGTAGAGTGAGATAACTTTGAAACCCAGTAGTTTGAAAACATAATGAAACAAGAATCAGAAAATCAGTAAGAGGAAGTAAATGCAGAACTTCAAGATTGTTTTAAAATAGACTAGGAGTTTTAATAAAAGTAGAGTGACCTTTAGAGAGATAAAAACAAGAGTGAGAGCAGCAGAGTTCTAGAGTTTTAAAAGAGACTGATTGGTCCTAAACCAGATAAGTAAAACATAATTAGTTTGATTTTAGTACGTATTAAGCCTAAAGTTTGCCTAGGCGTCGTACACATTGCCTAATTATTTTAACGGGGTGAACATGTATATTCAGTTATGATTTTAAGAGGTATATACTTGCAGAAAACGTTTCGAACAATTAACCACATTTTTATGGGATTATTAGATTAAACATGTTGATTAGGTGTTCAACAATTGTGATTCAAAACAAACATACTGAAAGGTATATCCTAAGGACATGATATCTAATGCACTCATTAATACCCTAAAACATGCTTTCTATAGGCTGTGACTATGAAAATGCAGTGGTGATGCTTTATAACAGTCTTAGTACTTTGTTGCAATTATTAGCTGTGATCATGGTATACGAAATGAATATAATACCATGCTGAAAGTAAATGACCTAAAACAGGATTTCTAATGCGTGAAATGCATGTCCTAGACAGGTTATCTATTGCACAGATAAGTAAATAAAAATCCTATATGCATATTTTCTACCAATTCCTAGACTAATCATGCATAGCCCCTCATATTCACTATCCAATCCCAAACATTCGTTTACAAGTTATTACAAACCAATAATAATGAATTACATTAGCAAAAGGAAAATAAGAAGTTACTTCTATAGGGAGCCTTCAATCAGGACCAATCTTCCAACCTCACTCCTTTCGAGTTTCACAGCCTTACATGGCCTGGGTGCGACAAAGCTCCCTAGGGCCCCAAAGGGTCCCTGGCCAATACCAGCACCCAAGCAAGTTGCCAAAATTTGAACAAGTGCAGTGTGGAATTACCAACCTTGTGTGTCAAAGTTCAATGAGTACTCAGAGGTACTCAAGGCAGTGCTCACACGAAGGGGGTAGGACCTAATTTCTAAGAGTAGTGTGAAGTGCAAAGAATAGAGGAAAGTTCATAGTGAAGAAAGGAGTTTTTCAAAAACTGGAGAGTTGTTTTTCGAAAGATTAACTTAAAAACAAACAGAAGCACTAATCACAAAGGCTCACCAGTATAGAGTTGCACACAAGGACAATGGGTTGAAGGGGACAAATAGATCACATAGTACCAAAGGAGATATAGAGACTTAGAAAACTCACAAAGCATGAATACACGAAATCTAAGAGATTCAGGTGACCAAGAAATGGTCAAGTTTAGACGTAATAGTAGACAGTAACAGAGTACAGTTATAACAGGTGAGGTTAAAAGCAAATAACGGTTATATAAGCATATAAATCACAAGCAGGATGAGTACTAACAGATACAAAAAAGGGTTCAGGGGATCAGGGGACACATGATAATGATCAGAAACGGAAATAGCCTAACAGATGTATACAGGAATAGGCAAGGCCTATGACAAGTATTGATGCAGTCATGAACATGTAAAGAGATGAGCATGGCAAGTACTAAAGGACAAACAAGAAGTTAATTGCATGTTGAACAGTAGAAACATAGGTAGAAAAAAAATTAAGAATATGATATACTGAAGTAGTAATAACCACATTGGTTTGGAACTTTTGAAATTAATCAGGACATACCAGTAACAAGAGAGCACAACAGAATGCAAGAGCCAAGTATGAGCACAATATTAGCCTTGGCTTTTCAGCCGGTTAATAATAGACAAGAGCGGGGAACAATAGTAGAGCAGAGAAAGAAAGAGAGAAAGAGCACAAAAGAGAATAATGTTTATTGCGGTGTGTGTTCGTGATTGCAATGTATCCCTGTGTAATGCAAAAGAGAATGGGGGTACTTATAGTACTGAAAACGAGCAACAAATAAGGCAACAGACAATAGTTCAACAATAATTATGGAACTGGGTATCAATTATAATCAAATCAGCATAAGGACTTCCTTTAATTAAGGAGTCATGTACAAACGGTAATAAGTAGTGCCAAACAAGGAAATAAATCACATAAGAACCGTTTTAACATATAGCTTAGGTATAGAGCATGTAATTGTGGCCAAATTCATAATACCCTAATTAAGGAAAATATATGTGAATCAAATTGACAATAAAAGTATTCATAGAAATAAGGCAAGGAATAATTTAATTCGGGAAATCAGTAAGTGTCACGACCCAGAATCCTAATCCAGGTCATGATGGCGCCCAACGACGGGGTTAGGCAAGCCAACACAAATTACACTAAGTGTTACCCTTCCCATTTAATTAAACAAGTCAACATTTAAAAATTTTAAACAATTAAACATGATGATAGCTTGACATGGAAATAAATCATAACACTATATGGCCAAAATAAAGCATATGCATGGTTTCTATTGTCCCAGCAAAGAGAAACATCAATTACAAACTCAACAATGCCCGACAAGGGTCTCAGCTATAACCATTCTCGCATCAGAATTACATTCTCACAATGTAAGCCTCAACTGAAATAAATTACTCAATAACTCTTCACGTCAGGAAACAACATCAAGGTATTACTTTTTAAATTCACCAGTTACATCACGGGGCAGAGAATATTAAGAACATAGTAAATTTCATCACAAATGACTCACGGACATGCTTGACCGCAACGCATAGGCACTCGTCACCACGCCTATACGTTGGACATGAGTTACACATAGCAAATAAGACTCTATACCTAATCCCTCAAGCTGAGGTTAAGCCAAACACTTACCTCGG
>ML251650.1:0-11564 GCA_005239495.1 Nicotiana undulata | reverse complement strand
ATTCCTCCGACAATACTAAAATTCGACCCCGGGCCCACACGTTCGGATTTTCGAAAATTCATGAAGGAATCAATTACCCAGAGTCTAAGGATCGAAGTTATGTAATTTATGCAAGAATTCATGGCCTAACATGGAAAAATCCCAAAATCCCCAAGTTTCCTAAAATTTACTACCTAATTCTATGATTTTTAGATGATTTATTAGTGAATTTAACTAGGAATTAGTGTTTGAAACTAATAAAACTATGAAATTTACTTACCTCAATTTTAATGGAGGAAGGTTCTTTGAGAAGCTCTCTAAAATCTTGAGGAGGAAGATGAAAATGGTGGAATGAGGCTAATTCCCGTATTTAATAACACTGCCCAGTGATTCCTTCACTGCGATCGCGACAAGAGGCCTGCGATCGCGAAGGCCAACTGACCAGACCTCTGCGATCGCGGCAGAGGTCCTGCGATCGCGAAGAATAACTGGCAAGACCTTTGCGATCGCGGCAGGGGTCCTGCGATCGCGAAAAACAAACTCACCCGGCCCCAGACGCGACTCAATGCGATCGCGAAGGTGTGGAATCCATACCTCTGCGATCGCGAAGAGGAGGCTGCGATCGCAGTGAACAATCAAAAACCCAGCAAAATCCTTCTCCGCGATCGCAACCCAACTTCTGCGATCGCAGAGAAGGAAACCAGATAGCAGATTTTTTGGTTTTTCCAACTTAGATCCCGGGGGTCTGAAACACACCCGAGCCCCTCGGGACCCTGTCCAAAAGCACCGGCAAGTCTGTATTCATGATACGGACTCGCTCGAACTTTCGGAACATTAAAAAAAACAACAAAACTCGAAATCAAACCCCAAAACCAAATTAATCAAACTTAAGAACTTTGAAATTCTAGAATTCACTTCAACGTGCCGAACTGGCCTAAACCACTCGGAATGACTTCAAATTTTGCAGATAAGTTATAAATGACACAACGGAACTATTCCCGGTCTCGAAACTTTATTCGGACCTCGGGAACATAAAATCACCTCTCAAGCCAAATTTTAAATTCTTTAGAAACCCCACAAGTTCATTAACTCCCTTTTTCCTCATTTGGATCCGAAACCAATCAAATCAAGCCCGTTTTACACCCAATTCCACAGATAGGACAAATAACATATAATAAACCTGTTCTGGGCCTCGGAACCGCAATACGGGCTCGGTAACACGGCTTTCACATAATTACTCATTTTCACAATCCTTTATTATTTCCTGAAAACAATTTTCTTTAAAAATTTCATTTCTCGGGCTTGGGACCTCGGAATTCGATTCCGGGCATACACCCAAGTCCCATATTTTCCTACGGACCCTCCGGGACCGTCACATCACGGGTCCGGGTCCGTTTACCAAGAATGTTGACCAAACTCAACTTTATTCAATTATTCAATTCAAAAATCCCATCTTTAACAACTTTTCACATGGAAGCTTCTCGGATACCTACCCGGGTTGCGCACGAATATATCGAGGTGAGATTAACGGAGGCTTTCGAGGCCTCGGAACACAGATTTAGCTGGAATTACCTAGAATGACCTTTTGGGTCATCACAATAAGTGATTCATTTTATTCAAGAAAAATGTGGTTTGGAATGTGATAAAAGATCCACAATTTTATACGAAGACAATGTTGCATGCATAGCCCAATTAAAAGGAGGATTTATAAAGGGAGATAGAACGAAGCACATTTCACAAAATTTATTCTACACGCATGATCTTCAGAAAAATGGTAACATTGATGTGAAACAAATCCGTTCAAGTTACAATCCGCCAGATTTGTTCACTAAATATTTTCCAACTTCAACTCTTAAGAAATGGTATACAAGATTGGAATGCGGAGACTCAAATATTTGAAACAAGGTTTTCATCAAGGGGAATGAAATACGCGTTGTACTCCTTTTCCCTTACTAAAGTTTTTCCCATGGGGTTTTTCTTGAAAGGTTTTTAATAAGGCAACTAGAAATTCGTATTACTAAATATATGTTCTCTTTTTCCTTCACTAGGATTTTTCCCACTAGGTTTTTCCTAGTGAGGTTTTAACGAGGCACATTATCTTTTAATGAATATCCAAGGGGGAGTGTTATGAAACTATTATATTGTGGATGTCTATTTATTACTGAGCTATAGATTATCTTCCCGAAGAAGATTATTCATTTAGTACTCTGTTGAAGTTTATTTACAAGCAACTGATGTTATGAAACTATTATATTGTGGATGTCCACTTATTAATCCGCTATAGATTATCTTCCTGAAGAAGATTTTCCATTTAGTACTCTATTGAAGTTTATCTACAAGCAGCTGATGCAGGCAGGTGCAAGCAAATCAATGAAATGATTTGCAGCAACTTCTTATTAAACATGCAGGCAGCTTACAAGTAGCTCAAGAAAAGCCTCACAACCGCTTCCTGAAAAGCCTCGCAACTGCTTCCTTTCTTCTATTAATAGAGGAGTTTTCAGTTCATTATGTACATCGGTTTGAAAGTTGAATAATATATTAGTTTCTCTATATACTTGTCTTCGGTTCATTTAATTTACGGTCTTTATTTTATAACATTAGGGTCCTTATTTATCATATCAAAATGCATTGGGCTATTCCATTCATTTTGGCATTGTTGATATAGTTCATACTTCCACACCTTCTTCCAAAGCTTCAATTAAAAGAGAAACCAACAAATCAACTTCTACAAATGTCCACATGCTTAAGTTTTCCCATGGAATCCTCAGTACCATGATCTTCATCGCCACTTAAACACCGAAATTTTAGCACAGTATGTGCAACCAGTAGCAAAACCAGTACCAAAATTCCAATGCCTCCAATGAACCCTAAGGATCCCAACCTGAAGTAGCTTGCCTCAGTTGCTGCCAATAATCCAGAAGCACTTCTATACAGTTGAAATCGGGCTACCCAATTTCACTATTTGATCGAGGCTGAGATATTGCATCAAAGAGCTGAGATGTAGAGTCCGAATTAAAGCCTTTTTTTTAGAACGAAGTCGGTATCAATCGAAGATAGAGGAGATAGACTTCGAGTAATATCGCAATGGTTTAGTAACGAAAAGAGCGAGATATCCGTGATTGGTCGTGGATCGTGGCGTGAACCTTGGAACGGATCAAATCAATAGTGGTTAATCTACTCTTTATACGATTTCCTTCAGTAATAAGAAGTATACCATTATTAGGATTCCTCTAATATATAAAGAGGAATTTCATTCATTTGTAGGCATCATTGTTCACTAAGAAAACGTTATACAATAACTTTCTTCTTGCTTATTGTTCCACTTACTGTTCATCAGAATTATTCACTCTTTATTGCTCTTATACTATCACCTCGAGATTACTTCAATTCGAGGTCGAGGTTCAACTTATACACTGGTTTGGTTTATTTTATAGTTCAATTTAGTCATTTACTTTCTCATTTATCAATTGGTATTGGGTAAAATCACATATACTTAAAACCACAGTATAAGTTTAATTGTTACCCAAATTTTAGGGTACACATCATGGGGCTAAGGATAATAGTGATTATTCAATACTGATTCCGATAACACACACTATTTTACGCTTGTTCTTTTCATGTATTTTTTCTCTCAGGTTAAAAACATGTCAAACTCACAAACGACACCTACACATGGTGATAATGGCCTCTGATTTCATGGGGAAAACGACAATGTAATTGCTCCAGGGGTCGAGATGCCACAAGCTGATCTCGGGGGAGCAGCGGTTGCCAACCCAGTCTATGTCAATTCACACATCACTTTGAATGGAAATATGGGCGCGGACCCCGAAGGGAGTGTACGTAGAGAAGGTCGATCTGGTGGTCAAGGTGCACAGGGCAGAGGAGATGGAGGAGTCTGTCTCCAAGTGATATTCGAAATGCTACAGGCTCAACAAACTGCTATTGCGCAACTACAAAATCAACATTAAATTCCGAGTGGGGTCGAACCGAAAGCCGCCCTCCGAACTAAGCCAGTACCAGAAAGGCCGAATGCTAGTGAATTAAGGACTAACCCAACGATAATGAAGATCCTTGAGGAACTCACTAAATGAATTGAGTCGGGAGAGAAGAAATTGAGGAAAATGATAAGAAAGTGGAAACGCACAACTCCCGAGTTGATCAAATACCATGGGCACCGCTAATTTTTAAAGGGATGGATTTGAAGAACGCATAGATTTTCCACCAGTCACAGATGATTGGGATTTTCAAGATTTCACTCAAGGGTTGAATGAATGAAGTTTAATAGCATCGCGTCAACTGAAGCAAAATTTGATCGAATATCCGGCGGTGACCTGGGCCGATGTACATAATCGGTACCAATCAAAGATCAGGGTTGAGGGTGACCAATTAGGAACTTCTTCTGGTTCTGTATATCCGAACAGGTCCGTATCCAGAAACTAGAGGGACATCGATAGGGAACCTCGGTCATAAAAGACGGATATCAACCATACATCGCAGATCGCAGGAACGAGGACCCTAGACGTAATCCTTCCCGAAATGATTGAAGAAGTGATCGAGGACAGAGTTCTTGGGGACCTATGAGAAAAAGTGGTTTTGATAAGCATGCCGATCCCACAGAGGCACCTCGATTGTCGGAGATGTCGACGCATAAGGTATTGTTTTGGAAATTGGATGAATCAAAGATACTAGATGGCCCAAGCCCATACAGACCGATCCTTCCCAAAGAAACCCCAATCTGTTGTGTAAGTATCATGGCACACATGGACACAGAATTGAGGATTGCAGGAAACTAAGAGAGGATGTAGACCGCCTATTCAACGAGGTTCACCTTCGAGAGTTCTTAAGTGATCGAGCCAAGATTCATTAAGAGAAAGGGACACCAATAGGAAAAATGAACAGGAAGAACCACAACATGTGATCCATATGGTCGTTGGCGGGGTCGATATTCCACAAGGAACCGTGTTCAAACTTAGTAAGGTATCAATTATTAGGGAGAAACAAACCCGAGATTATGTGCCAGAAAGCACCATAATATTCAACGATGAGGAAGAAGAAGGAATTTCTCAACCTCACAATGACGCTTTGGTAATTTCTATCATTATGGATAAAGTTCAAGTTAAGCGTGTTTTAGTGGATCCAGGTAGCTCGGCAAAATATCATCCGATCAAGGGTTGTGGAGCAGCTCGGCCTACAAGACCAAATCGTGCCCGCATCTCGGGTCCAGAACATTTTCAACATGGCCAACAAAACAACCAAAGGAGTGATCATCCTACCGGTGAACGTGAATGGAACTATTCAAGAAACCAAGTTCCATGTAATCGAGGGCGACATAAGGTACAACGCCCTACTCGGGAGGCCCTGGATTCACATTATGAGGGAAATCCCTTCAACTCTCCACCAAATGATGAAATTCACGATGCCAGATGGGGTGAAAATAGTATATGGGGAGCTGCATGCAGCGAAGGAAATATTCGCGGTCGATGAGGTGATACCAATATCGGCACTTTCGACGTCAAAGGAAAACAGGAGTCCCAATATGTAAAGACCCGTAATACTTTCTTGCTTAAAATAACGCCCGAATAAGTCCCCGAGTGGTTATCTAAGTGGAAATTCTTAAAACGGACCTTGATTTTTGTAAAAATACCCCAGATTTGAAAGGACCTAATTTTTCCAGAAATTGGGTGTTATGCGACGCACTATGCAATCACATAACGTGTATGCGGACCGCATAATGGTCGCATACACGGGCAGATCACTGCCCAAATGAAGGGGTGTTATGCGACGCATAATGCGATCGCATAACATGTATGCGGACCACATAGTGGTCGCATACACGGGCAGATCACTGCCCAACTGAAGGGGGTGTTATGCGACACATAATGCGATCGCATAACATGTATGCGGACCGCATAGTGGTTGCATACCCGGGCATAATGTTTTCAAAATTTGGCCCACCTGGGGGCCATTCTGCGGTCCATATGCGGACCGCATGTCAGGAATGCGATCGCATTCCTGACCGCATATTCGACATGGTCTTTTAATTTTCTAAATTTTATACCCGACCCCAGTTTCATTTAACCCCTGCCCCCTTTCATTTTAACAAGTTTTCTGAACAAATAGAGAGAAGGAAAGGAGAGTTCTTGAGAAAGTAAGTGATCCTTCCATCAAAGTGAATTTCAAGGTCTCTCAGGCCTGGCAATTCGAGTAATCCCCTTCTTCCCCATTCTAGCAGGTAAGGGTTCCCAACCCCTTTTCTTTCTTTTCATTAATTTTCTGATTTTTAAACAAAGGGAGGGTTGGCCTGGATTGATTCTTAGAAATATTAGCTAAGACCTTGCATGCATGTTTAATAATGGTGCTAATCTAGTAAGAGGGAGTGGGTTGGGGAAAACTTCACAAAGATAGGGTTGGTAATCTAATGGGTTCACATAGTGCTTGACAAAATGCTTGAGAGAGTCCGAATTGCATGCATGACTTCAAAGTCTGAGTTGAATATGTCTAATTGTGAACTAGATTGACGGTAGTAGTCGGTTCGGTGGTTGTGGGTTAAAGTTGAAAAGAGAAACTCTACTCTAGGTATGTATGGCTAACTTTAATCTTGTAAAATCACTTGTGGTGTTTGAGCATATTGTTATAATATGTGCAACTGGTTGTCCGAAATTATGTGATGTGTGAAGTGTAATACTTGTCTGTCTTTAGTTGACCACCACACTACCACGTTATGAAAAACGGGGCTAACAGGATAATAAATCCAAGAGTATGAGTGTACATACTAAAAGCTATGTAAAGAAGTTGTGTTCTTATTGCTGAAATCTTCTGTGATTGAACTGTGAATTGTCATCATTGGCATGGGATGTAATTGTCAGGTGGGATCGGGTTGTGCGCCGCAACAGGGGGGATAAGGGTGATATGTAAGAAGTGATAAGGGTGTGATTACAATTTTCAGGTGGGATCGGGTTGCGCGGCGCAATAATTGTCAGGTGGGTTCGATTTGCACGCCGCAACAGGAGAAATAAGGGTGAGATGTGAGGAGGGACAAGGATGGAATTGAAATTGTGATTTTGATGAAGTGAAAAATTATGGAACTACCATTGTATCTCTTTCTATGTCTTTTGCAGTAGTTGTGTGACTCTCTGTCTGTCTCTTGCCTGCGTATTATTTAGTTTACTTCGAGTAAAGTTTGTTCATACATACCAGTACAATTCAAGTGTACTGACGTCCCTTTTGCCGGGGGCGCTACATTCTTGTGATGATTGTAGGTGGTTCTATAGCAGGTACTTTAGCACACCGACAGTAGTGCCTCCTCCTCGTCTTATCAGCGGTTTTGGTGAGCCCCTCTTCTCTCGGGGCCCAGTGTGGCTCATGCCATCTTTCCTCCCGGATTCTTACTTTGGTACTTGTGTAAGGTATAGCCGGAGCCTTGTTACCGGCAAGTATTGTATAACTCCCTTGTACTCTTAGAGGCTCCGTAGACACAATGTGGGTAATGTACATATGTATTTTGGGTAAGTAACGGTACGGTTCGGAATCGTGATCCACGTTGGTAAATGTTGTATGTATTTTGTAAGCATTTGGTATAATATGTTGGTAATGATAAAAAGTAGAAATGAATCCAAGTTGTAAGTTTATGCTTAAGCCTAAATGGTTATGTCGCATGAATAATGTATACTGAAATCATGGGGTAACGCATGGGAAAGGAAAGGCAATTCCAGGTCCGCTTGACCGGGGTCCTCCGGTTGAGTGCCGGTCGTGTCCCTAGGTTTTGGGGCATGACAAACTTGGTATCAGAGCCTAAGGTTTCAAAAGAGTCCTAGGATGTCTCGGAGCCGTGTCTAGTAGAGCCCTTCTTATCGGTGTGTTGTCGACCACATTGATAATAAGGGGGCTACACGGACATTTAGGAAATTACTCTTTTCATTGTTATTCTATATCGTGCGGTGAAGTGGAGAGTGAAAATGTCCTTGCCTAATTCATGCTTTGTTCCGATTTTTCTTTCTTTTCCAGCAATGGCACCAAAGAAGAGAGCTCGACTCGGCCTTGAGGCCAATGCCACCCCAAGTGGGACTGTGAATCATGTACCTGGTAGTGCGGGTGAGAGTGACTCCCCGACCTTGAATTTGCCGGACCCTTCTAATCCGGATCAAATCATTCCTGTTCCTGCAGCGGCGGAGGGTGCTGCAACCCCTCCCGCCGACATTCCTGATCCCTCTACGGTCCCAGCTTCCGGTCCCGGTACGTCCGAGGGGGACCTCAGAGGAGCTATCCATATGTTAACTCAATTGGTGGCCGCCCAGGACCAAAGATCTCATGCTACCCCTGCGTCCTCCAGCGGACAGGGAGATTTTGCCGGCTCCAGAGTCAACTAGTTTCTGCAGTTGGCCCCTCTAGAGTTTTCAGGTATGGACCCAAAGGCCGATCCACAAGATTTTCTTGATGAGGTGTGCAAGACCCTTCGGGTGATGAAGGCTACAGGGACAGAGGGGGTTGAGTTAGCTTCGTACAGGCTGAAGGGAGCAGCATATTCCTGGTTCGAGATGTGGGAGGGTTCCCGTAGAGAGGGAAGTCCTCCGGCTAGATGGAGCGAGTTTGTGGACGCGTTCATGGATCACTTTTTGCCTGCCGAGACTGTGGCAGCCCGTGCTACTGAGTTTGAGGTCCTCAAGCAGGGCAGTATGAGTGTTTGGGAGTACCACATGGAGTTCGTGAGGTTGTCCAAGTATGCTCCCCAGTTAGTGTCGACCATGGATGCCCGAGTTCGACGATTTGTTCAGGGTCTCAGTCCTTTGGTTGTGAATGAGGCTGCTACAACGGCTTTGCACTCAGACATGAATTATGGGAAGATTCTAGGGTTCACCCAGGCTACGGAGGCTAGGAAGCTGAAGATACGGGCAAACAGAGAGAGTAGCAGCAGAGCCCGGTCGGTGGGTCATTCGGGGAGCGCAATTTCAGTGGGGAGACCAGTTCAGGGGAGGGGACCAATAGGGCCATCCCAGTTTTATGCTCAGTCTTCAGCCAGTGCACCACCATCCGTACACCGTCATCAACCGACTAGTCATTGGAGATCAGGATCCGACAGCAGGAGACCCCATCAGTCAGGTCGTTCCGGAGGAAGTTCCAGCAGCAGGGGAGGGCTTTGTGCCCTCAGTGCGAAGGGTTCCATATTGAGGCCTGTTATCTGAATCGCCCGTTATGCTTCAGGTGTGGGGTAAGGGGTCATCTTCAGCGGGACTGCCGTGCGCCCAACCAGGGCAGGGGTAGGGGGTTTTCCCAGTCATCTGGTTCCTCAGCCGCCACATCTTCAGTGCGTCCTCCAGCTCCAGCAGGGCGTAGTGTAATTAGGGGTGGGGCTTGTGGTAGAGGCGGACCCAGCCGATTCTATGCTTTGAGTGGTTGCCAGAACGCGGAGGCTTCTCTAGATGTTGTCATAGGTATTTTGCATGTTCAAGCACTTGATTGCTATGCTCTTATTGATCTGGGATCCTCCTTGTCCTATGTTACCCCGTTTATTGCTTCAAGTTTTGGGGTAAAACCCGAGCAGCTTCATGAGCCGTTCTTTGTATCAACTCCGGTTGGTGATTCTATCACAACATCGCGAGTCTATAAGAATTGTGTTGTCACGATATGTGGTCGCGTTACCACGGCCGATCTTATTGAGCTGGAGATGATAGATTTTGATATTATTATGGGAATGGACTGGCTTTATTCGTGTTTTGCCAAGCTCGACTGCCGAACGAGAGTCATGAGACTCGAGTTTCCTAATGAGCCGGTTATTGAGTGGAAGGGGAATAGTGTGGTGCCGAAAGGTAGATTCATCTCCTGCCTTAAGGCCTCGAAGATGATTAATAAAGGGTGTATCTATCATTTGGACCGGGTCGCAGACACCGCTTCAGAAGTGTCGGCCCCCGAGTCCGTGCCAGTCGTGAATGAGTTTCTTGAAGTATTTCCGAATGAGGTTCCAGGGGTTCCACCAGATAGAGAGGTTGATTTCAGGATTGATGTACTACCAGATACACAACCAATATCTATCCCACCATACAAAATGGCGCCAGCAGAATTAATGGAGTTAAAGGAGCAGTTGAAGGATTATTAGATAAGGGGTTCATTCAGCCGAGTGTGTCGCCGTGGGGTGCTCCGGTTCTTTTTGTTAGAAAGAAGGATGGGTCGCTCCGTATGTGTATCGACTATCGGCAGCTCAATAAGGTCACTATCAAAAACAAGTATCCATTGCCTCGAATAGATGATTTGTTTGATCAATTGCAAGGTGCGAGGTTCTTCTCCAAAATTGATTTACGGTCTGGGTATCATCAGTTGAAGATCAGGGAGCAGGATATTCCTAAGACCGCCTTCAGGACTCGTTATGGTCATTTTGAATTTCTGGTAATGTCCTTTGGGCTGACCAATGCTCCAGCAGCTTTTATGGATCTTATGAATCGGATTTTTAAACCGTTGCTAGACTCCTTCGTGATTGTTTTTATTGATGACATCCTTGTCTACTCGCGGAGTCGGGAAGATCATGCTAATCACCTTAGAGCAGTCCTGCAGACTCTTCGTCATCACCACCTGTATGCTAAATTTTCGAAATGTGAGTTTTGGCTGGAATCAGTCGCGTTCTTGGGTCATGTTGTTTCCAGAGAAGGGATTCAGGTTGATCCCCAGAAGATCGCAGCAGTGAAAGATTGGCCTAGACCAACGACCCCGACGGAGGTTCGCAGTTTCTTGGGACTAGCTGGGTATTATCGGAGGTTTGTGGAGGGATTCTCCACCCTCGCCTCCCCATTGACTAAATTGACGCAGAAAGTAGTTAAGTTTCAGTGGTCCTATGCTTGTGAAAAGAGTTTTCAAGAATTGAAGTCGAGATTGACTTCGGCAACGGTGTTAACATTGCCAGAAGGTTTAGAGGGATTTGTGATCTATTGCGATGCTTCAAGGGTTGGTTTGGGGTGTGTGTTGATGCAACGTGGGAAGGTCATAGCGTACGCTTCGAGGAAACTCAAGAATCACGAGGGGAATTATCCGACGCATGATTTGGAACTCGCAGCTGTGGTGTTTGCATTAAAAATTTGGCGGCATTATCTTTATGGAGTCCACGTGGATGTGTTCTCAGACCATAAGAGCCTTCAGTATTTATTCAAGCAGAAGGAACTAAATCTGAGGCAGCGGAGGTGGTTAGAATTGCTTAAGGATTATGATATGAACATCTTGTACCATCCAGGAAAGGCGAATGTGGTGGCCGATGCTCTCAGTCGGAAATCTATGGGTAGTTTGGCTCATTTGGAAGCGGATCAGAGGCCCTTGGCTCGGGAGGTTTATCAATTGGCCAGTTTGGGGGTTTGTCTCTCGACCTCAGGCGAGGGGGAAGTTATGGTGCATAATGGGGCAGAATCTTCACTTGTAGCGGAAGTCAAGGAGAAGCAGTTTGATGATCCAACGTTGGCACAGTTGAAGGAGGCATTTCTGAATGGCAAGGTCTCGGCATTCTCGCTCGGCAGCAATGACGGAGTGTTGCGATGTCAGGGTAGGCCATGTGTTCCCGATGTAGATAATCTTCGGGGAAGGGTAATGGCGGAGGCTCATAGCTCCCGGTA